>CM059433.1:4287849-4482849 GCA_030390025.1 Squalus acanthias
CTCCCCCCCACTCTCTCCTCCCCCCCACTCTCTCCTCCCCCTCCACTCTCTCCCCCCCCCCACTCTCTCCTCCCCCCCCCCCACTCTCTCCCCCCCACTCTCTCCTCCCCCCCCCCACTCTCTCCTCCCCCCCCACTCTCTCCTCCCCCCTCACTCTCTCCTCTCCCCCCCACTCTCTCCCCCCCACTCTCTCCCCCCCACTCTCTCCCCCCCCACTCTCTCCCCCCCACTTTCAACTGGGAGTAATCTTTCACCACTTTGGTTTTAATGTTAATGTAAGAATCTGTCTAATCCTAACTCACCTCAGCTTTCTGAAGTGTCTTAACCGGCATAAGTAACAACTGCAAACATTATATCAGGGCTATTGTGGCCAGAAACATCCTGCTTGTGGAAATGGGAGTTCTGCCGCCCCTCTGGTGAAGTTATGGCTGTGGCGTGGGAGCAGCTCGAAGGAAATTGCCAGCCTATGTGCCGGCCACAAAGGAAGCTCCTTTAGTGGGCAGGCTTGTGTCCATACCTGTAGATGAGCAGGGGAGCGAGACTCCTTCTGGGTGTGCAGGAGTCGACATTATCATGTCCAGACAACAGGGAGGCAAAATTGGACCTCGTTCCACCCGTTTCACAGTCGGATAGCGGGAACACAGAGATTCATAAAACACCTGCTTTCAGACCCCTTTCCCAAACTGGTCAGAGAACTCGGCAGAGCTTGTCCTGCGCAAGCTCCGACTCGTTTTTTTGCAGTTCTACAGTGGCTTAGCCAGCGGTCATGGAAGGGACCGTTGTAGGCCACCGAAGAACAGAACAGGAGTGCTCCTTCTGCCTCCACAGCAATGTAGTGGGCCCCCCTCTCCATCACCTCTCCCCCCGCCTCCCAGAACCTACCTGAGGGTCATTGCCAGCATCACAGTGGCCCAACATTCATCCTCGTTTTGCCGGCAAGCTGCCTGGGGGGCGCGTCCGTAGGCATCCATATCTCATCCATGTCCGATAAAAATAAGGCCCGAGGCCCATTATCAATCCAGCCTCGGGCCTACCTATTCCACCACAGGGATCGTTCTGGCCCAATCTCCACCCCCCAATTTCCCTGGCTTGAAATTCCTGATAAGGTGAATGCCGTGTTTCTGAGTCATTGTTGGGAAGAAGTTCAAATTAATCGTTCAAAATGTAAGGCAAGCTCAAAGAAAGCCATTCATAAAGGAAGGCTCAAAGGAGAGATGTGAGTGTAAAGTGATCTATGGGAAGCGGCTTACAATGTAAGTGTACTGTTGCCATCACAACATGAAATAAATATGGTGTGACCGTTGAAATAATGGTGTAATGGGGCTACAGATATTGCAGACTGCACTTATGAGAAATACTTATCCTTGCGGTTATTGTAAATTCCCATTTGTAAGGAAGGCGTAGACTGTCCAATTAACTCTCTAAAAATGAAAGGGAAGGTATTATATGGTGAAGAAATATGTACACCCACTGTCATTTATATCCTGTGTTCGATACTGTGTAAATGAACTGATGCTCTTAATGGGCCAGAAATTCGGCTTTCCAGCTTCCTGCGGGTGCAAGCATCGCGCGTGTACTTGCCTACCGCGCCGGCCGTTGTGCTTTGGGCCCACGAGGACTTCGGGTCCTGGGCCTCCTCCAGCTGCCGGCGCGCAGTGCTTGCGTATCCCAGGGGCGCAGTTAGTTCAAAGCGTCCCCTGGGATCATGTGGGCCATGGAGAGCCAATCCTAACAGGGCATTTTCATTCATAGATTTGACAGGAAGAGAGATCGGCCCCAAAACTACACTTAAACTTCAAATAAATTTTTTTTAAAACATCACAATTTTAAAATAACTATAAGTTATGTAAATTAACTACTTTAAACAAAAATTTAAATTTTTGAAAAAAATAATTATACTTTTTAACGGTGCTAAAAATAAACTTACCTTTCTTTAAAGTATCTAAAAAAGATAAACCTGTTGAAAAAATGTTTAAATTGTAATTAATTAACCACTTACCTTGTTAAAAACAGGCCTTGCACCTCCTTTTTAAAAGTGCAGCTTCTCCATACTTACCTTCCCGGAGAAACCTGAAAAAAAACCTAAGTTTGCTGCGTGCGCGCAGCCTCTCCCGCGCACGCGTTCGATTTCTGAACCCCTTCCTTCAGGGGAACGGAAGTTCCGGTTTCCCGCGCATGCGCAGTGCATGCAGGAAACCGGCACTTCAGGTGGCCTTACGGGTGAGTACACAGCGCGTACTCACCCGACAACAGCCGAATTTCTGGCCCTATATGATTTGGTACAGCAAGGCATGAATGACACATGGCCCAGGTTCAAACATAGCAGCATAGAAATAGCAGGAGGCCATTCAGCCCCTCGAGCCCTGATCCGCCATTCAGTGAGATCAGGGCTGATCTGTATCCTAACTCCGTCTACCCGCCTTGGTTCCGTAACCTTTAATACCCTTGCCAAACAAAAATCTATCAATCTCAGTTTTGATATTTTCAATTGACCCCCCCGGCCTCAACAACTTTTTTGGGGGGAGCGAGTTCCAGATTTCCACAACCCTTTGTGTGAAGAAGTGCTTCCTGACATCACCCCTGAACGCCTGGCTCTAATTTTAAGATTATGCCCCCTTGTTCTGGACTCCCCGCCCCCCCCGCCCCCCCACCCCCACCAACCAGAGGAAATAGTTGAAAGGCAAACTTAATGAAAGGCAAATTTAGGACAGAGATCAAGACATTTTTCAGCATACAAAGAGTAGTACAGATAACCGTAAAGTCTTACACATTGGTAGAAAACATACTGAATGAATGATGTTGAACTAGCTAGAGGATGCTTGAAGGGACCTGGGAGTGACAGTGGACTATACCCTTACTATGTCCAGTCATTGCAAAGCTGCAAATCACTAAGCATGAAAACAGAATGCTGAGCTATTCTATGAGAAGTCGCACAACACCAGGTTATAGTCCAACAGTTTTATTTAAAATTACGAGCTTTCGGAGCTCCGCTCCTTCTTCAGGTACAGGTACAGTGAGGGAATCTATTACACAGTATATATACACAGAGAACAATTTGTCTGCAGAGATACAATCCGTCAGGGAGGCATCACATCAAAGACACATCAGAGTACAGCTAAGACAACGAGGTGGGTCACAGGGGGTCCAACGTGTCAAATGCTGCAGTCTGCAGTTAAGCTTTTAACTTTTTTTTTTAAACTGGAAAGACAGACAACGATGTCGAGTCACGTTCTGTAGCGTGACATGAACCCGAGATCCCTATTGAGGCCGTCCTCATGGGTGCGGAACTTGGCTATCAGTTTCTGCTCGATGATTTTGCGTTGTCGTGTAGAAACATCATCGAGCAGAAACTGATAGCCAAGTTCCGCACCCATGAGGACGGCCTCAACAGGGATCTCGGGTTCATGTCACGCTACAGAACGTGACTCGACATCGTTGTCTGTCTTTCCAGTTTAAAAAAAAAAGTTAAAAGCTTAACTGCAGACGGCAGCATTTGACACGTTGGACCCCCTGTGACCCACCTCGTTGTCTTAGCTGTACTCTGATGTGTCTTTGATGTAATGCCTCCCTAACAGATTGTATCTCTGCAGACACATTGTTCTCTGTGTATATATACTGTGTAATAGATTCCCTCACTGTACCTGTACCTGAAGAAGGAGCGGAGCTCCGAAAGCTCGTAATTTTAAATAAAACTGTTGGACTATAACCTGGTGTTGTGCGACTTCTCATTTTTGTCCACCCCAGTCCAACACCGGCATCTCCGCATCATGAGCTATTCTATGGCAAACTCAACGCAGGTTAAGTCTGAAGCCATTATGCTGAATCTTGATTTTGCTCTTGTCAGGCTGCACCTTGAATATTACATAATTGATCCAAAGCACAAAGAAAACACCCAAGTTCTGGAAACAGGGCAGTGAGTGGTGGTGAGGCTGATTCCTACTGTCAGAGGATCCAGTAAGATAGGAGCATCGGAACAGGAGTAGGGCATTCAGTCCCTTGAGCCTGTTTCACCATTCTATTAGAACGTGGTTGATCTGTACCTCAACCCCATTTTTTTTTAAATACATTCATGGGATGTGGGCATCGCTGGCAATGCCAGCATTTATTGCCCATCCCTAACTGCCCCTTGAGAAGATGGTGGTGAGCCACCTTCTTGAACCGCTGCAGTCCGTGTGGTGAAGGTACTCCCACAGTGCTGTTAGGGAGGGAGTTCCAGGATTTTGACCCAGCGACGATGAAGGAACGGCCGATATATTTCTAAGTCAGGATGGTGTGTGACTTGGAGGGGAACTTGGAGGTGGAGGTGTTCCCATGCGCCTGCTGCCCTTGTCCTTCTAGGTGGAAGAGGTCGCGGGTTTGGGAGATGCTGGTGAAGAAGCCTTGGTGAGTTGCTGCAGCACATCTTGTAGATGGTGCACACTGCAGCCATGGTACGCCGGTGGTGGAGGGAGTGAATGTTTAAGGTGATGGATGGGGCGCCAATCAAGCGGGCTGTGGGTAAAAAGGCCATTTACCCGCCTTTGACCCATATCCCTTGATACCTTTACCTAACAGTTATAACGAAAGGTTAGAAAAACTTAGACTCAGTTGTGAAAGGAGGCGTAGGAAATGGGACTTATTAGAGATATATAAAACACTGGCCTAGAAATTGGCCCACTTACCGCCACACGTTTTCGCCGCAATTAGCGTGGGACTCGGCGGACACCATCTTGGTGAGGCCCTTAGCGCTGCCGATAACAGTGCTGGCCCTGGACATGTAAATTAAGAGAGGGTGACGTCAGTCGGCATCCAACACTGACTTAATGTCACCTCAGTGAACTTCGACCTCAGCGCTGGGTCCGAAGCTCGCCATGAAAACCGAGTGTTCAGCAGACTGACAGAGACGCTGTCAGCACCTCTTAAAGAGACACACACATCTTTCAGGTAAGTTTGCATTTAAGCTTTTGGTCTGGATTTTTTTTTATTTTATTGAAGTAGTGACTTGGTGCAATGCATGTTAAAAGTTTTTTAAGTGTGCAGGGTGTGCTGCTGGATGCTACCAAGGCCTCGGATGGTAAAGGAAGTGCCTCTGAGAAGACAAAAAATGCAGGAAATACTCAGCAGGTCAGGCAGCATCCGTCGAGAGAGAAACAGAGTTCACGTCTCAGGTCGAGATGCTGCCTGAGCAGCTGAGTATTTCCAGCATTGCATGGTTTTATTTTAGATTTACAGCATCCGCTCGCAGAGAGAGGAGGAAGACGCAGAAGGAAGGATGCAACCCAGACAGTCCCTTTCTGGCCAGGATATCCGGGATGGAATCATCCACCTGCGGTACCAGTGACCACAACCCCAATTCCTCTTTCAACATTAGTCCCACACCTTCCCTTCCCTCTGTTACTGACCATCACAACGTCTTCTTGGCCACAATGCTGAAATAAAAGCCACCATAAAGCAAACTTTCCAATCCAACTTTATACATCTACCCATCCAATATGACATCTAGAAATCAACTCATTGCCCTCATTCACTCCCTTAGTGAGTGTCTTGTGTGTGCCTTTGTCTATCCTACTGATGTCACGCAGAGCTACCCCAATGGCTGCAGCATGGCTGGTGGAAGGCTGCTGACTTTCAGTGGGGGACACAGCAGATGGCCTTGCTGGTCGACCTTGAGGAGCTGCTGGCTGGGAGTGTGAAATCGAGTGACAGCATTTCTTCTTCTTCTTCTTCTGCTTCTTCTTTCTCCTCTCCCTCTGCTTGGTCAACCATTGGCTGTGCAGGCTCAATTTCTTGGGTGTGTGAAATGAGGAAGGCACAAGGGTGGAGCTGTGGTGAGGGGAGGGCGGGAAAGCCAAAAGGAGGATAGCGTATGAGGATACCAATGTTGTGGCTGCTGCGAAGCACGAATTGAGGCCGAGTCAATATGTGGAACACATGGCTTTTTATTACATCTCCTCTGGTAAAATGGCTGCTACCACATTTCTCTGCAAAACCCTGAGGCCAAGCCCACTCCTTTTTTCATGCCTTAAAGGCAGCATGCGCCTTAAAGGCAAGGTGCCCGATTTATTGTCCACGGACGGAAAAGTGGATTGCGCCCGTTTAGGTGGCGATCCGCCACACCAGCATCTTATATCCTTTCAGCCCTGTCGCTGGGCAAGGGCTCAGCAATGCCCCTCCCAAGAATGGCCTGCACCGTCTCCTCCAAGTGGGTGAGGTGAATCTAGGAATGGGAGATGTGCCTCGTGATTGGTGCAGATTGTTGGTAGGTGAGTGATTGGGAGTTGTGCATTGAGCAGTGTGTGAGACTAGTGATGCAGTTGGTAGGAGACGGCTTTTGAAGATGCACTCACTGACCTTGACCAGTGGTCTGAGGTCATGAAGCTTCTTTGGGCACTGGAGCCAGGTGGTGGGGGCGACACTGCTGGCATTGATGGCCTCGGTGATGTGGTCCCACATCGTTCTTTCTGGAGGGCCTCCTGGCCCCTGTGGGTAGAGGACCTCTCTTGCAATGTTGACCCCCTGCACAAAGCTGGAGTGCTGCGTTCGAGACCCTCGGTGCCCCTTCCCTGGCTTGCTGAGCCATTTGAGTTAGTGATGACGCACTTTTTTCCATTTTTTAAGGTTCAGCAGGCAATTCAACTTTAAGAGCTGAAGACTCCTATTTGGGAATTCTTTTTAATGTTAATTTTTTTCAGAAGGCAGTTGAGCTGTGAGGGCTAAAAAATGCATATTTTTAAATCATTTTTATTTTATCCATTTCAGAAGGCATTGCCCTTTTAAGAAAACAACAATGCATTGCCCTTTTAAGAATTCCACAAGGCTTTGTGAAATCATAGCCTCGTTTTCAGAGGCTGTTGAATTAGCAACGGTGCTTGGGCCACGCCATATTGGAGCCTGCTGCCAGGACCAACACCACCAGGACGGCTTTACACTGAGTTTAGCGCTGGGCGAATGATGATTTGTCCCCAGCGCCAATTTTTCGATCCTACCAGCGCCATCATTTTCGGCGCCCGTAACCCCGGCCACGGTGGCACCGACAGCTTTTGTGGCGGCCACGAATTTCCAGGCCACTAAGTAGAATGGAAAGGGTTAATCAAGAGCAATATGTCAAGTTAAGCCACAACTGTAGGATAAGAGGACACAGGTACAAATTGGTAAAAGACAAATTCAGGACTGGTATCAGGAAGCTCTTCTACACAAAGAGTGATTCATATGTGAATTGGTTCTGGGTAGGGAAGTGGAGCAAAACCTCTGGAGTCATTCAAAAAGAAAAAGAAAGACTTGCATTTATACAGCGTCTTTCACGACCACCCGACGTCCCAAAGCGCTTTACAGCCAATGAACTATTTTTTTTGAAGTGTAGTCACTGTTGTAATGGCGGAAATGCAGGAGCCAATTTGCGCACAGCAAGGTCCCACAAACAGCGAGATAATGACCAGATAATCTATTTTAGTGATGTTGATTCAAGAGACAATAGAGAGCTGTTATTGGGGATAATTTTTGGATTCTATGAAAGGACGCGTCAGAAGAGTAGAATTGCATCTCTCATTTTTACTTACCTTGTGAATATCTTGATAGATTACTGCAGGCTAAAATCTGAACTCATTTTAAGAAACAAGTAGATGTTGTGATGGAGGGACTGGTAAATTCATTCTGGATGGATAAGCTTAGCTGGGCCAAGTGGCTTTCTTCTTCTGTATCTATCCTGGGATCTCGGGATTAAAAGCACGTGACCCACACAGATAAAATCGGTTACGGTCGACCAAGTTGGCCAATGAGACAACAGCGAAAAGTGGCACCAGAGAGGGCGGTTTGTGGGACAAGATCATGCTGCCCTGGGAGGCCTGCCTAGTTCAGCTCACCAACCATGAGATACTTACTTGGAATAAATCCCCCTCCCAGGGATCCTGCAGTCCCACAAATGTACAAGCCATGTGCTGAGCATCGTACTTCTATGACGAGTATCACAGTATCCAGGCAGTAAAGAAAGAGAATCTCACAGCATGTACTTCCATGACTGCACAGTAATGTTAACGTGTTCTCCATTGTCCCGTGTGCTGTCCTCACAGGTAAAAATTCAACAAGTCTGATCAAGGTACTAATTAGCTTCTGAAAGAGGGAATTGACATTTTTTAGATCATGAATGGGCAGCTGATGGCTGTTGCTTGCAATTCCTGTGCCATGTGGGAACTTCAGGACACTTCATGTGTCTTGGGGGACCATGTGTGTGGGAAGTGTTTCCAGCTGCCTGAGCTCGAGCTCAGGGTTTCCGAGCTTGAGGAGCAGCTGGAGTCACTGTGGAGCATCAGGGAGACTGAGAGTTTCCTGGGCCGTATGTTCCAGGAGGTGGCCACCCCACAGACACAGAGAGTTCAGGATAGTCAATGGGTGGCCATCCGGAAGAGTAGGAAGAGGCAGGAAGTGCAGGAGTCTTCGGGGTGTGTGTCACTCTCAAACCGGTACGCAGCATTGGAGACTGCTGGGAGTGACGACACCTTGAAGGAGTGCAGTCCAGACCATGGCACCAATGGGCAAGGGACTGCACAGGGCAGGGGAACAGCAAAGCGTAGAAATGCCTTCGTTACAGGAGATTCCATAGTTAGGGGGACAGACAGGCGTTTCTGTAACCGTCACCATGAGTCCCACATGGTGTGTTGCCTCCCTGGTGCCAGGGTAAAGGACATCACGGAGAGGGTGCAGAATATTCTGCAGGGGGAAGGGAGTGAGCCAGAAGTTGTAGAACACGTCGGTACCAACGACAGAGAGAGGGCAGGTATTGAGGTCCTACAGTCAGACTTTCAGGAGCTAGGGAGGAAGTTAACAATTAGGACCGCAAAGGTAGTAATCTCTGGATTACTCCCAGTGTCACGTGCCAGCGAAAGTAGATTTAGGAAGATAGGGGGGATCAATGCGTGTCTTGAGGCATGGTGCAGGAGGGAGGGCTTCAGATCCTTGGGGCATTGGACCAGTTCTGGGGCAGGAGGCACCTATTCAAAAGGGACGGGTTGCACCTCAACAGGACTGGGACCAATGTCCTCGCGGAGAGGTTCACCAGTGTGGTTGGGGAGGATTTAAACTAAATTGGCAGGGGGTTGGGTACCAGCATATAGAAGTAGGAAAGAGGAATAAGGTGAATAAAGGAGGGAGAGTGTTGGACAGTACTAGAGAAGGAAGTAGTACCGTATTAGACAGGAGCAGACTAAGAAGGACTACGAGGAATACAAAGACAGATTGGAATGAATCTGACATGAATCTGGTCATTCATGTATGAAGTAATACTGGGCGGCCTGCTGGTGGCGCTGTCCAGGGAGAGTATAAATACTCGGGCATGGGCCCAGCTTGCTTACGACATTCCTCAACAGGAACTAGTGAAGGACACAACTAGATCTCCATGTTGAAAAACAGTTGATTAAAGCTTTGTTTAATGCTTAGACCAAGTGCCTAGTAGTTTTCTTATGTCAGCATGTATGTAAACGCACAAAGTGTGGTGAATAAGGTTGGTGAGTTACAAGCACAATTAGCCATGTGTGAATATGATGTTGTGGCAATAACAGAAACATGGCTTAAAAATGGTGAGGGTTGGGTGCTTAATATTCACAAATACAAGGTGTTCAGAAAAGATAGGGAAGGAAAAAAGGGAGGTGGGGTGGCAGTGCTGATTAGGGAAGACATTGTAGTGTTGGAAAGGGAGGAGGTCCTTGAGGGGGCAAGGACACAATCCATTTGGTTAGAGTTGAGAAGCAAAAAGGGTATGATCACGCTATTGGGGATATTCTATAGGCCTCCAAATAGTGAGAGAGAGATAGAGGAGCAAATCTGTAGGGAAATCACAGAGATGTGCAAGAACTATAGAGTGGTGATATTGGGGGACTTTAATTACCCAACTATCGATTGGGATAATGTTAGAGTAAAGAGAAAAGAGGGGGAGGAATTTCTGAAATGTGTTCAGGAGAACTTCCTTGACAAGTATGTTCTCGGCCCAACTAGGAAGGAGGCATTGCTGGATCTGGTGCTGGGGAATGAGGTGGGCCAAGTGTCTGTGGGAGAACACTTGGGTAAGAGTGATCATCGTATCATAAGGTTTAGATTAGTAATGGAGAAGAGCAAGGAACAATCTAAAGTAGAACTTCTAAATTGGAAGAGGGCTAACTTCAATGGGATGAGAGGGGATTTAGCCAGGGTAAAATGGAACCAAAGATTGACAGAAAAAACTGTAACGGAACAATGGGTGATCTTTAAGGAGGAGATGTTTCAGGTACAGGCTAGGTACATTCCAACAAGAGGGAAAGGTAGGGGAACCAAAGCAAGGGCTCTTTGGATGACGAGGGAGATAGAGAATATGATGAAAGAAAAAAAGAGGGTGTATGATGCATGTCAGGTGAATTCTTCAAGTGAGAACCAGGCCAAATACTTAAAAATTCACTTACACTTTTCTGGCGTGTTTAGTGGGTATCTAGTGGGTAAGTACAGCAACTTCACACCCTTCATGTGTTTGAAAGCTGAGTCTCTCGGCGAGATACAATCAGAGCGAAGCTGGTGGAGGAGCAGAGCAACTCGTACAGAAACTTCCTGATCTCCGTGTTTAACCGCACATCTGTGGACACCGGAAGTCGCTGACCCATTTAATCCTTAATAGCGGTGAGCACTGATAGCCTCACTGTTATTCTTAGCACAAATTCAGGGCCTATATAATGTCAGATATTTCAAGCAGCCCGAGCAATGTGGGTAATACCATAATGAGTGTCAGCTGTGGCTCAGTGGGTAGCACACTCGCCTCTGAGTCAGAAGGTTGTGGGTTCAAGTCCCACTCCAGGGACTTGAGCACAAAAAGCTAGGCTGACACTCCAGTGCAGTGCTGAGGGAGTGCTGCACTGTCGGAGGTGCCGTCTTTCGGATGAGACATTAAACCGAGGTCCCGTCTGCCCTCTCAGGTGGATGTAAAAGATCCCCAAGGCACTATTTCGAAGAAGAGCAGGGGAGTTATCCCCGGTGACCTGGGGCCAATATTTATCCCTCAGCCAACATCACTAAAACAGATTATCTGGGCATTATCACATTGCTGTTTGTGGGAGCTTGCTGTGCGTAAATTGGCTGCTGCGTTTCCCACATTACAACAGTGACTCCACTTCAAAAGTACTTCATTGGCTGTAAAGCACTTTGAGACGTCTGGTGGTCGTGAAAGGCGCTATAGAAATGCAAGTCTTCTTCTTCTAAGCAATTTTATTAATGTTTTAAAAAGTGTCAGATTTACCAGTTGGACCTCTTTGCGGACGTGAGCATAATTCCAGAAAGGCCGTACAAATGACATGCTGCCAGCTGCAAATTGATTCGGTATCTATCGGTCTGAGACCAGTAGTACAGTAAAACTGCAGGCTTAATGAGACAGACAGGGATCCACATAGTAATGCACATTAGCGTTAAATAAATGTTGCCACTAATTAAAACATTAGGCTGCCCTATGCCTGTTCGGCAAACCTCAAGGGATATCAGCAGATGCTTATGTTGATGAGTTACTGGTGAGATACAAGACAACAGTGGGTAAGGAGATGAGACAGATCTCATTGCAGCAAGCATCAGCTAAATGTCCCAGTGCAGCAGCTCAGGGGTAGAAGACATCAATCAAATGCTGTCACTGTGCTCATGCTGCCAGCTTCAGTGGACAGATGTTGTAGCCCCTCCTTGCCCTCCTTTTTCACTGGTGCTGGCTGATCACGGGCGAAATGCATGCTGATGCCTCTGTCAATAGTAATATCGCACAGCATGCGTCACAGCGTCACTGTTTGTCCACCTGCTTGGAGATACACATGACGTAGCCAACAGAACGGTCAAGGCACATGAAGCACTGTGGAGGCGGGCCACTGGGGAGAGACGATGGAGGAGGATAGGGTTAACATATGCGCAAACAGAACACCAAGGTTGTGCACCAACAGGCTGAGCCCAAGTGGACTGCCAGGGAGAGTGATTGAGTCAGAAACAGGGGCAGGTAGGTGCTGGTGACAGCTGAAGAAGATGGCTTCAGTCTTGTCAAACTTAAGTTCATCTCGGACTTGGTGAGAAGCAGGCAGTTGTCTAGCACAGCAACATCTCTGGAGCCATGGGTAGCAGCGGAGAGGTCCAGTTAGGTATCATAAGCGTGCGTGTAGAAGCTGATCTTATGCTTGCAGATGATGTCATCAAGTGGTAGCATGAAAATGAGGACTAGAGGGGGAGCTAGGATGGAGCCCTGAGACACATTGGCTGGAATTTTAATCTGGAGGCGGGTCGGGAGCGGGGGCGGGGGGGGGGGTGCTAGAAAGCGGTCGGGAAACCCAGGAGAACGGGCTTCCCGCAGGCCCTGCCGAAGGTAACGGCAGGGCCTGATTAGCATTTCCAAGCTCTGTTCCCCACCCGCAGCCAGGCAGATGGAGAGGCTGGCTAGCCGTGGGTGGGTAGGCCTGTGGCACTCGGCCGCAGAGAAGAGTGAGAAAGGGATCGGGTGGGGGGGTGGTCGGGGTTCAGAGGATCAGGGCTGGAGGAGCATCTGGGGGGGGGGCAGGGGGAGCAGGTAGGAGAATGTCCGGAGAATCAGGGCTGGAGGAGCATCCGGGGGGGGCAGGGGGAGGATCGGAGCCGGAGGAGCATCAGGGCTGGAGAGGGGCGTCCTGGAAGGTATTCAGGGGCCAGAGGGCGGATCGGAGGCCTCGTGGGGGGTGTGGGGGGAGATCGGAAGGGCCGGGGGGGTGTTTCCAATCGCAGTGGGTGGGTGAGGCAGGGACGCTGGATCCAGCAGGTGAGTGTAAAGGCTCTTACCTCCTGGATCCAGCAGGTGAGTGTAAAGGCTCTTACCTCCTGGGTCCAGCAGGTGAGTGTAAAGGCTCTTACCTCCTGGGTCCAGCAGTCCTCACCTTACTTTAGCTGGCGGGTTACAGGAGGACTGAGAAAGCCGACCAGCCAGAGTTAAATTTGTAATGGTGGTTAAATCTGAGGCAAGCCAGCCTCATTATAATATTAATATGGGTGACCCGCCTCCTGGCAGCGGATTGGCTGCCCACCCCTCGTCCTGCCTCCATTAAAACCGTAAGTGGGCGGATGGAGGCAGGTTGGGGTCGGGATTCAGTTTTGTAACACTTTAACCTCACACCCCACCCCAACCCACCCGTTTTTTGGGGTTAAAATTCCCCCCATTGGAAGCGATGGTTCAGGCACAGGAAGAGAAGCTGTTGGAGGAGATGCACAACAACTGTGTTGTAACCAGTAGGAGTGGAACCACCAGAGTTCAATGCCAAGGAACTCAACCCCGAGGAAGAGGCATGGAAGAAGAATCGAATTACCAACAGCAGCAAAGGTGCCAGAGAGATGAAGGGAGATGAGGAAAGCTGAGGTGGTCGTTGGTGACTTTCTTGTTGTGTGCGGCTCAGAAACTGAGGTGGAAGGACTTGAACAGGAATCAGTGAGAGAAGTGTGAACTCTTGACCGGTTTTGTTTATGGGCCCTTGGTAAAATTCACCAAAAACCTGAGCGGGTGAGGACAGCAACTCCACAAAACCAGGATAAATGACTTTATTTTTATATCGATGGTGTCTGCTCCAGTTTGGTTTAGTGCCTCCCCGTGGTTAGTGAAAATCAGGGTTTCACGAACACCTATGAGACATGAGGCTCAGATCAACTTAACCTCAGTCTTACCTCATCTACCCTTTTGTATTTAGCAACACGGATATTGCTGTCTAGACAGTGTCACCGTACCCTCAGGCCTGCATTAAAACAATGGTGCTCTGCTTTTACATTTTACTTCATCCAATTAGGTGCACGGTGGAAACACATGGATTGCCTTTTTAATGCTTCGCTGCCAGATTAACAATAACATACTAAGCACAAAAGTATCTACATTTTAAATATACAACTGTATTTTTTAATTGGAAAAATATTGCGTAAGTTTGACCAAATGCAACGGGATATTTATAGTAAGTAGTTAGAAAGGGGTAGTTTTCTGTCCATGAATATTTTAGTGTTAAGTATTTTTCTAAATTAGGAAATTACTGATAAACTAGGGATACAACATAATGATCTTACTGACCGTGTGCCAGGCCCCAAAAGTTCAATAAATCACCGAGGAAGCAGAAGTAGTTTGGCAGCATTTTATAAAATATTCCATGACCGTTTTGGAATGGACACTGAGCGCGATTGCAGTAGAGTTGATTGTGCGTCATTAGAATAGTGGAGCCAGGCAGTGGAAAGCAATTACTTGCATCAGGCTGTCTGTGGCTTTCAGACAAACCAAGTCAAGCTACCCATTTTGAAATAAATACTTATATATGTGTGGAACAAGATCGCAGCCTTCCATTATATTTTTAATACTACGGTGCTGCTCACAGATTTGCATGGGCTAGTTTCTGAATGGAACCGATTAGCAACAAAAGTACAGTATATATGTTTTAGAAACGTAGAAAAATAGGAGCAGGAGTAGGCCATTCGGCCCTTCGAGCCTGCTCCGCCATTCAATATGATCATGGCTGATCCTCTATCTCAATACCATATTCCCGCTCTCTCCCCATACCCTTTATGCCTTTTCTATCTATCTCCTTCTTAAATATATTCAGTGATTTGGCCTCCACAGCCTTCTGTGGTAGAGAATTCCACAGGTTCACCACCCTCTGAGTGAAGAAATTTCTCCTCATCTCAGTCCTAAATGTCCTACCCCATATCCTGAGACTGTGACCCTGCGTTCTCGACCCCCCAGCCAGGGGAAACATCCTCCCTGCATCCAGTCTGTCTAGCCCTGTCAGAATTTTATACGTTTCAATGAGATCCTCTCTCATTCTTCTAAACTCTAGTGAATACAGGCCTAGTCGACCCAACCTCTCCTCATACAACAGTCCTGCCATCCCAGGAATCAGTCTGGTGAACCTTCGCTGCACTCCCTCTATGGCAAGTATATCCTTTCTTAGGTAAGGAGACCAAAACTGCACACAGTACTCCAGGTGTGGTCTCACCAAGGCCCTGTATAACTGTAGTAAGACATCCTTGCTCCTGCACTCAAATCCTCTTGCAATGAAGGCCAACATACCATTTGCCTTCCTAACTGCTTGCTGCACCTGCATGTTTGCTTTCAGTGACTAGTGTACAAGGACACCCAGGTCCCTTTGTACATCAGCATTTCCCAATCTATCACCATTTAAATAATACTCTACCTTTCTGTTTTTCCTACCAAAGTGGATAACTTCACATTTATCCACATTATACTGCATCTGCCATGTATTTGCCCACTCACTCAACTTGTCTAAATCGCCTTGAAGCCTCTTTGCATCCTCCTCACAACTCACAATCCCACCTAGTTTCGTGTCGTCCGCAAACTTGGAAATATTACATTTGGTTCCCTCATCCAAATCATTGATATATATTGTGAATAGCTGGGGCCAAGCACTGATCCCAGCGGTACCCCACTAGTCACCGCCTGCCACCCCGAAAAAGACCCATTTACTCCTACTCTCTGTTTCCTGTCTCTTAACCAATTTTCAATCCATGCCATAATATTACCCCCAATCCCATGTGCTTTAATTTTGCACACTAACCTCTTATGTGGGACTTTATCAAAGGCCTTCTGAAAATCCAAATACACCACATCCACTGGTTCTTCCTTATCTATTCTATCAGTTACTTCCTCAAAAAACTCCAGTAGGTTTGTCAAACACGATTTCCCTTTCATAAATCCATGTTGACTTTGTCTAATCCTGTTGATATTTTCTAAGTGTCCTGTTATCACATCCTTTATAAAAGACACTAGCATTTTCCCTACTACTGATGTTAGGCTAACCGGTCTGTAGTTCCCTGTTTTCTCTCTCCCTCCTTTTTTAAATAGTGGGGTTACATTTGCCACCCTCCAATCTGCAGGAACTGTTTCATAATCTATAGAATTTTGGAAGATGGCAACCAATACATCTACTATTTCCACGGCTACCTCTTTTTTCGTACTCTGGAATGCAGATTATCAGGCCCTGGGGATTTATCAGCTTTCAGTCCCATTCATTTCTCCAGCACTATTTTTTTACTAATACTAATTTCCTTTAATTCCTCCTTCTCACTAGACCTTTGGTTCCCTAGCATTTCTGGGAAGTTATTTGTGTCCTCTTCCGTGAAGACAGAACCAAATAAAACACAACGTAAGTCCACCTGCTGGCAAATGATGATGGTTCGGGATGCAGGAATTAGTTAGAAAATGTAATATTTGGACAATAATCAGCAACGTAAACTTTTAATTAAATAGAATATACTAGAAGTGAAACAAAAAGTTGTACATTTTTTAAACACGCAGCGCTCCCTGAGGGCTTGGCACCAACTCTGGTGGATACTGGCTCCCAATGTGAGGTAGTTTAATGCCTATTTGCTGATTAAATTAACGTTAAAGTTATTATTTTTAAACATTTATTTACTGTTAATGAAAAAGCTGACGGTTTCTATTTAGTCGGTTGGAACACGGACGACATGCCGACCCAGGCTTAGAAAGGGTGGGGGCAGGAGACGGACTGGAGTGAGGCTGGGAAGGAGCAGAGGGGAGGTAGGTCAACAACAACAACAACAACTTGCATTTACACAGCGCCTTTAACATAGTAAAACGTCCCAAGCTGCTTCACCAGAGCGATGTCAAACAAAGTTTGACAGCGAGCCAGATAAGGAGATAGGAGAAAGGTCATCGACCTGAAATGTTGGCCGGAGTTTTGCCCACCTGGGCGGGTCAGGTGCGGCCGGCGTCCGTGGCGGGTCGCGACCCCGCTGCTGGCTCCATCCCGCTGTACAAAATGAACTTACTTTAATGGGGCCTATTACAAGGGTAGGCACTTGGGTGTTTTATACAACGTTCATGTAAAGTTTCTGTTAATGTGGTGTCAAACATTGAAATCTTTATTTTCAACACTTTGCGTTCTTGGACAGATTTGTGTGCACCTTTGGAAGTGGCTTAGTGAGTTGCAGTGAATAGTGAGACATAACGGTACCCCCCGCAATGGTGATGAGTGTGAAAGGAATGGCTTGGGCATTGTAGGGACGCTTTATGGTGTTGGTGTGGGGTGGTGCCAACCTGGCGCATCATGTGGCAGCCACATGGGTGTACAATGTAAAGTTAACTAAATCTGGCCACGATGAAGCCATCCCTGGCCTCCCGGGCAGCAATAACATAAGAACATAAGAACATAAGAAATAGGAGCAGGAGTAGGCCAATTGGCCCCTCGAGCCTGCTCCGCCATTCAATAAGATCATGGCTGATCTGATCCTAACCGCCAATCTACTATCACAGAACCATCTCCTGAACCTAACAGAAGTGGACACACGAAATAGGAGCAGGATCAGGCTACACGGCCCCTGGGCCCGCTACGCTACCCACAGGGCCATGACCGATCCGAACCTAGACTCATGTCCAAATTCCTGCCCGCTCCCCGTAACCCCTAATTCCCTTTACTTCTAGGAAACTGTCTATTTCTGTTTTAAATTTATGTAATGATGTAGCTTCTACAGCTTTTTGGGGCAGCATATTCCATGGACCTACCACCCTCTGAGTGAAGTAGTTCCTTCTCATCTCAGTTTTGAAAGAGCAGCCCCTTATTCTAAGACTATGCCCCCTAGTTCTAGTTTCACCCATCATCGGGAACATCCTCCCCGCATCCACCCGATCCAACCCCTTCACAATCTTATATGTTTCAATAAGATCGCCTCTCATTCTTCTGAACTCCAATGAGTAGAGTCCCAATCTACCCAACCTCTCCTCATATGTCCATCCCCTCATCCCCGGGATTAACCGAGTGAACCTTCTTTGTACTGACTCGAGAGCAAGTATGTCTTTTCTTAAGTATAGACACCAAAACTGTATGCAGTATTCCAGGTGCGGTCTCACCAATACCTTGTACAACTGAAGCAATACCTCCCTATTTTTATATTCTATCCCCTTAGCAATGAAAGCCAACATTCCATTGGCCTTCTTAATCACTTGCTGCACCTGCATACTAACCTTTTGAGTTTCGTGCACCAGGACCCCCAGATCCCTTTGTACTTCAG
This sequence comes from Squalus acanthias, assembly GCA_030390025.1. Classification (NCBI taxonomy): domain Eukaryota; kingdom Metazoa; phylum Chordata; class Chondrichthyes; order Squaliformes; family Squalidae; genus Squalus; species Squalus acanthias. The sequence goes on from CM059433.1 coordinate 4,305,847, forward strand.
TACTTTCCAGTTTCTTGCCATTTAGATAATAACTTGCTCTACTATTTTTCCTGCCAAAGTGCATAACCTCACACTTTCCAGTATTGTATTCCATCTGCCAAATCTCTGCCCACTTACTTAGCCTGTCTATGTCCCCTTGCAGATTTTTTATGTCCTCCTCACTCACTACTTTCCCTCCCATCTTAGTATCATCTGCAAACTTTGATATGTTACACTTGGTCCCCTCCTCCAAATCGTTAATATAGATTGTAAAGAGTTGGGGACCCAGCACTGACCCCTGCGGAACACCACTAGTTACTGATTGCCAGTCTGAGAATGAACCATTTATCCCAACTCTCTGCCTTCTGTTAGATAGCCAATCCTCTATCCATGCCAGAATATTACCCCCAATCCCGTGATTTTTTATCTTAAGCAAGAATCTTTTGTGTTGTACCTTGTCAAATGCCTTTTGGAAGTCTAAATACACCACATCCACTGGTTCCCCTTTATCCACCCTGTGTGTTACTTCCTCAAAGAACTCCAGCAAATTTGTCAAACATGACTTCCCCTTCATAAAACCATGCTGACTTTGTCCTATTAAATTATGATTATCCAAATGTCCCATTACTGTCTCCTTAATAATGGACTCCAAAATTTTACTTACCACAGATGTTAGGCTAACCGGTCTATAGTTTCCAGCCTTCTGTCTACTGCCCTTTTTAAATAAGGGTGTTACATTAGCAGTTTTCCAGTCTGCCGGGATCTTTGCTGAGTCCAGGGAGTTTTGGAAATGTTGTCGGGTGCTGATGCTCTGTGTCCTGTGCAGCATCAGATGATTGCGGAGAAGGTTGGTGGTGTTGTTGGTGCTGCTGGTGTTGGGGCTCATCGTGGTGGGATTCTGAGGACCAAAGTGAGACAGTATAAAGGGCACCCATGTTGATGGAATAGATGGCAGGTGAAGTACAGATGACAGAAGCGATCTGTCAATGGTGAGAGAGGTTCGTCCAATGAGGTGAGACTGGATGGCGACTTTGCTGGAAAGACTTGCAGCCTGCAGAATCTGTGCTGGAAATGGACTGAGCAACAGCTTCTGCCTGAGGAAAGTGATCATCTGTCAGGTGGGAGCTTTTATAGTACATTTGATGCTGTCAAGTAATCAGCTTGAGCAATGGCCACTGAACTCCCGCCTCAGGTTGACAGACGTGGTTCCCGAGCTGTGTGAATCCCGTGGCCATGCAGGGAAATTTAAAAAGTAGGGGGAAAAATGCTCTTAAGGGTCTGACTGATAATGATCTCAATTGGGTCGCCCGCCGCTACCGGATGGGTCGGCTCCGCGATGACAGACGTGCCGGGGGGAAAGGCGCATGGGGGTGGGCTGACAGCGGGTTCCCCACCCAACCCGCCACCAATTGCGCCCGCTACCTCACTGGAAAATTCCGGCCGTGAACTCTGTTTCTCGCTCCACAGATGCTGCCTGACCTGCTGAGTATTTCCAGCATTTTCTGTTTTTATTTAAGGAGATATTAGGACAGGTTGGTCAAAGAGGTCGGTTTTAAGGAGCATTTTAAAGGAGGGGATCGAGGTAGAGAGGTTTGGGGGGGGGGTGGAATTCCAGAGCTTAGGGCCCCGGCAGCTGAAGGCACGGCCGCCGATGGTGCAGCGATGGAAATCAGGGGATGCGCAAGGGGCCAGAATTGGAGGAGCGCAGAGGGTTATAGGTCAGACCCAAAGGTGGGCCTGAAATATAGAGGGAGTGGACAGAAGGCAGTGCAGGCCCTGGCAGTAATGTCAACTGGCCAGAGTCACGAAGGAGGCAATGGGACTCATCAGTTGGAATGTTTTATAGTACTTTATGTTTCTTAAGCTGGCTGTAGAGACTGAAGATAAATTGGTGATAAAGTCGGTGAGAAACTTCTCCTGCTGGCCCTTGTTGAGCCCTCACACAATTCTTGCAGTAAATGTCAAAGTTTAGACAGTGCAGGTGTTCCTATCCACACTCTCTACACGCGTGCATATAACTACACAAGGGCAAAGTTCGATCCTGGGCAGGAGAATGACAATTCCAGCCAGACAGTGCAGAAATAAGATGTTGCCTGACTGGAACCGATACTAAAGCTACCAGTCTCAGAGCAGAAACCCGTAATATAAATGCAGCATTAGGTTTAGTGAGTACGTATAGCGAAGATTAACAGTCTTTAGCCGATAACATCTGCTGCAGTTTAAAGATTCCCCAGCACCAAACATGGGGGCAAGACACGTGACTGTTCAGAACAGACTGGGCTGGACTTTGCCGGTGCTCAGGGGGCGGGTTTGAAGGCGGAACATTCGGCAAACTCGCAAAGATTGACAGCGGGCAGGAAACCCGCCGTCAACCCGCCTCCAATCTATCTTCCCAAGTGTCGGGTCCCCGATTTGCACATGGACCCGACACCTAGCGGCGGGAAGAGGATTAAAGGCACTTACCTGCCAGTTACCAGGCTGGGCGGGCTTAACAAGGTCAATCAAAGGAAAATCACGTCCGATGGGCCGATGCAGTTGGGGGCGGGACTGGAACCCGGAAACCAGCTGACATGCTCCCAAGCCGCATCTGACATGAATCTTGTCATTCATGTATGAAGTAATATTGGGCGGCCTGCTGGTGGCGCTGTCCAGGGAGAGTATAAATACTCGGGCATGGGCCCAGCTTGCTCAGGACATTCCTCAACAGGAACTAGTGAAGGATACAACTAGATCTCCATGTTGAAAAACAGTTGATTAAAGCTTTGTTTAACGCTTAGACCAAGTGCCGAGTAGTTTTCTTACGTCAGCCTCCATTTGCAAAATCACGGCCACTGAGCCTGGAGTTGACCCTGCCTGAAAATTCCCAGGCCAAGCAATGACATCCCTTTAGAAAAAACAGTTGCTCAGCTTTCAAGAGGAAAATAGACTGGCATTGCTGCGTGCTCCTAATGAATATAAAAAGACCATAACAAGAGAAAGGTCACTTGGCCCATCAAGCTCATCCCCATTTACAGACTATGTTCACGTCAGCGTATTATGAACGCTTATCCATTTAGGCCTTGAAATTCGTCTTGGGGGGTGGGGGGGGGGTGGTGGCACACATCGGGCGGTATCGGATTGTCCGCCCGTTACACGCAGCGTCTGATATCCCGTTCCGTTGACTGCAATAGAGCTGAATATCAGATGCAGCGTGTAACGTGCGGACGATCCAATACCACCCGTTTAGCGCAACCGCCCGAAACGAATTTCTAGGTCTTAATCTCCTGAGGGTTCTTGAAAGTTACTTCCTGATTTCCAAACGTTATCATGCAAAATTCTAAACGTATTCAAGTATCCTTACGTTACTATTCAACTCTGGCTTGCTGGCTCTCCACAGACAACCTTTCTGCCTGTTTCAGCAAACAGCAAACAATGTAAAAGCAAAATACTGCGGATGCTGGAAATCTGAAATAAAAACAGAAAATGCTGGAAATACTCAGCAGGTCAGGCAGCATCTGTGGAGAGAGAAACAGAGTTAACGTTTCAGGTCGATGACCCTTCGTCAGAACTGGAAAAAGCTGGAGATGGAACAGGTTTTTAAGCAAGTGTAGGGGCAGGGAAAGGGGGGAGGGGAGGAAAGAACAAAAGGGAAGGTCTGTGATAGGATGGAAGGCAGGAGAGATTAAGAGACAAAAGAGATGATGGTGCAAGGCAAAAGGAGATGGTAATGAGACAAGTTAAGAAACAAAAGATGACTCTAGATGAAGTGTAAATGGCGATGGCAGAATGATCGACAGCTGGCGTGTGAGAGAGAGAAAAAAAAATGAAAAAAAGATAAGGGCAGAGGTTATGGTCTGAAATTGTTGAACTCTATGTAGAGTCCAGAAGGTTGTAAAGTGCCTAATCGAAAGATGAGGTGCTGTTCCTCGAGCTTACGTTGAGCTTCATTGGAACAGTGTAAGAGGCCGAGGACAGTGAGGTCTGAGTGGGAGTGGAGTGGAGAATTAAAGTGACAGGCAACCGGAAGCTCGGGGTCACCCTTACGGACTAAATGGAGGTGTTCCGCAAAGCGGTCATCCAATCTGCATTTGCTCTCCCCAATGTAGAGGAGACCACATCGTGAGCAGCGAATACAGTATACTAAATTGCAAGAAGTACAAGTAAATCGCTGTTTCACCTGGAAGGGGTGTTTGGGGCCCTGGACAGTGAGAAGGGAGGAGGTGAAAGGGCAGGTGTTGCATCTCCTGCGCTTGCACGGGAAGGTGCCGGACGAAGGGGAAGGGGTGTTGGGGGTAATCACAATGTCCTGTGGAGTATTTGATCTTCTAAGTTTATATGTATTGCTATAACCTCCAGTCTCCCTCTCCAACCATGATAATGTCAACTCTTTTCGAAGGAGTTCATCGGCTCAGCCTTTACTGGTTTAATGGCCCGTAAGTGCCCCGCAAGTTCCGGGTCTCCGCGTACGACGCGCATGCGCGAAAACCCAGAACTTGCGCTCTGTCCAGAATCTTCTTGACAGATGGTACGAATCCCTGGGAAACGGACACCCGCTGGCAGAGAGTCGGGCTATTTGCCCAGCAAATGCCCGTGAAACTCTTCCGCCCGGTAAAAGCAGGCGTGGGGCCTTCTTTTACCAGCGTGTGGGTTTAAATAAATATTAAAATAACGTTTGTTAAATCGTTTTAATGTTCAAAAACCTGCCAAATAAGTTTAGGTTATTTGTGGCCCCTTGAAAAATGTAAATTTATTTTTCAAAAAATTAAATTTTTGTTTTTGATGTTTAATTACATTGAATTTAAATAATTTTAAACATGTAATGATTTTTTTCTTATTTCAGTGTGTGCATGTATTTTTTGGGTGATTCCTATTAAGCTCATGAGGATTCCGTGCGTAAATGGAATCCCCCCCCGTAAGCATAATGAGAATCCCCTTTCTGATTGGTTGGGCCGGCCCACGTGATCCCAGGGGCGCTTGCGAACCGCGTGTGCCCCCCCCCCCCGGGTACGTGGGCCTTTACACAGGCCAATGTGTAGAGGCCCAGGAGCGCGAGTCTCTGTGGACCCAGGACCATTGAGAAGGTGCGTAAATTTATTGCGGTTCAGAGGCGTCCGCCCGCGGGAAGCCTCCACCCGCATATTCAGGCCCTATGTGATGTAATTGAGTAAAATTGGAAGAGTCTGCCCTATATATCCACGACAATGCGATGAACATGCACAGCTTATATGCAGACCCCCCAAGCTGCAGGAAATGTGTGAGGGAAACAGAACTTAGTTGCAAAATGGAAATAAAAGTAGGGAATAAAAAGACGGATACAGTGATCCATTAAAAGGAATGCCTCCTGATTAAGTGCAAGCTAAAGCCTGTTAATTGAGATGCCTGAAAATGTTAGAATCCCCTTTATCGGATTATACACATGAAGAAAAACCCTCAGTGCTGATTTAAGTACATTGGAAATCAAGGGTTGCCAAATTTATCCCCATAAGGAGATGTCCCTATCAATCATACACCCATTAGTTGACGTCAACTATAATTGTTATTTATTTTCCTTCTTCTGTCATTTAAAAAAAAAATACCATATCCTGAGCATCTAAATAAAAAAGAATGAAAATAAAACTGGGCTGTTTGTCCTTTAAAGATGCCAGTACATTCACGGACAGAGCAGTTAGATTTAAATTGAAAACACAAACCACAGTCTCCGGTCTGAGAAACACAGGATGAGTCACAGGAAGAGGCTATACAGTTGCAGAACTCATTAAAAGTAATGTTAGACAAAATGGATTTCCTGCATCAAAAATAGATTGCTGTCAGTGGAGAGGTCAACTGATGCAGGCTTGGGGATTCTCTGTAATATGAATGAAGAATGGAATACTGATGCAAAGTAAAAGGTTGGCGCGTTGTTTGTGAACTGAGCGCGCAATTTTAATGCACAACAGAAGAAGGGCCCAATAGTTCAACTAATGGATCAGGTACGCTCCCTTGCCTGTGGAATCGGAACATCCAATTTATGACGTATGCCTTAATCGAAGGAAGAGGATGTCCTCATCATTAGCAATGCCTCCATTCGTGTGGGTACTGGGAACAGGTGCCAGGATTTTCAGCAGTGCTGCGAAAATCATTGACGATCAGGTAGATTTTGCGATATAAGTTTCAATTTCAGGACAGTAAAACAAAAAGTCCATTAAAAGGGAACTGAGCCCCAGCAGTGAAATCATTGCTTTCCTTTTATCTCAACTTAATTACTGTAACCAGAATCATCCTATCTGAGGTCGTCCTACTTCTACCATAATTACTGCAAGTCTGCATTTTCTGTTGGGAATTAAACCGGGCCAGAATGCCAATAACATGCAACAGGCTGGAGTATCAATTAAACCAATTATCAGGGACAGATCTGACTGTAGGTTTTTTTGTGTTAAGCATGTGTAATACTATGAGGCACATTTTGAAATAGGTGTAATGCTACCCACACCTGTACATGCCAACAGGCCACGAGCCACATGGGCAGTCAGCATTTCCAGGGCAGTGTTCTCCATTCATGGCCAAGAATACCAACCTGGCTCCTGGCACCGATCTCATCGTCGCTGCTGCTCGAAATCGATTGAGCACCTTTGCATGCTGTGGGCATGAATCCTCATGGTTATTAGGAATTCCCACCCTCAGCATGCAGCAGCATTCAATCCTTAGACCAGCACCAGTCGGGGTTAGAAGCCACAAGCACCGCTGAGGAGGAGGGGAGGCAGTAGAGGAGGGGGAGTGCCAGCATGAGCGACATAAATAGACGGGAAGGAGAGTGTCAGTTTCAATTGGGGGTGAGGGAGACGTCAATGTCGCCGTGAGCTAGGAGGAAGAGACGACCAACATGAAGTGGGTAGGGGAAAGGAGAGTGCCGGTGCAAGCTGGGGCGGAGAGAGAGGGCAGTGCCAACATGAACCAAGGGGGAAGTTGGATGAAGCGCACCAGCACAAACTGAGTAGGAAGGAAGAGCGCCAGGTTCAGCAGGGGAGGAGGAGAAGGTGAAGGAGAGTGCCACTTTGCACTGGATGGAGGGAAAAGAAGAGTGCCAGGATCAACTGTGGGTGAGAGGGGGGGAGCATGCCAGCACGATCGGGGGTTTCGGAGGAATAGAAGTGAACTGGCTTGAACTGAGGGAGGTAAGAAGAGTACCAGCATGAACCAGGGTATTGGAGGGTGTAGATGGTCTGAACAGTGGGAGGGTGGAATGTTGGAGGGGGAGACTGACTGTGCGAGGGGAGAGAGTGCCTGTTGAGGTAGCTTTTGGGGAATTGATTGGCTGGTTGGTCTGTTGAAAGGTTTTTTTTCAGATTAAAAATCTATAATTTGTGAAGTACACCGTGGAGGGTCAGGGGAGGGGAGCACAGCATTGGGAAAGTGTGCAGTTCTGAATTCGCCATCTAAAGCCCTGATTGGACTGATTTTAAGGTCAATACAAAGAGGTTTCAATCCCCATTTGCTATTAGGTCATTTAAAAAAGAAATTATAATTTTCTCCCCAGTAAAAACTGCTATTGGGAGGGGGAAAAAATTATAAAATAAACTAACTAATTCCAAATTGGCAAACAGATTCGTTTTCAATAAAACTGAGGAAATGTCACTTTTTTTTACATAAAATAAAAAATGCAATGCATAGGTCCATTGTAGATTCCAAAATACTGGAAAATACATCAAAAAATCATCTGACCTTCACCCATTTTTCAGGCGTAAAATGGTCACGGGGCTGACAACTTTCAGATTTCGACCTCCCAGGCCCAGATTATGCCCGCAAATCTCCTCGCTAACACCTGATGCAGAAGCAAGAATGCTGAGCCAAACTAATAATAGTCAATTTAAAGGATACAAAAGCAAAATACTGCTGATGCTGGAAATCTGAAATAAAAACAGAAAATGCTGGGAATACTCAGCAGGTCAGGCAGCATCTGTGGAGAGAGAAACAGAGTCAACGTTTCAGGTCGATGACCCTTCATCAGAACTGGAAAAAGCTGGAGATGGAACAGGTTTTTAAGCAAGTGTAGGGACAGGGAAAGGGGGGAGGGGAGGAAAGAACAAAAGGGAAGGTCTGTGATAGGATGGAAGGCAGGAGAGATTAAGAGACAAAAGGGATGATGGTGCAAGGCAAAAGGAGATGGTAATGGGACAAGTTAAGAAACAAAAGATGACTCTAGATGAAGTGTAAATGGCGATGGCAGAATGATCGACAGCTGCCGTGTGAGAGAGAGAGAAAAAGATAGGGGCAGAGGTTATGGTCTGAAATTGTTGAACTCGATGTTGAGTCCAGAAGGCTGTAAAGTGCCTAATCGAAAGATGAGGTGCTGTTCCTCGAGCTTACGTTGAGCTTCATTGGAACAGTGTAAGAGGCCGAGGACGGAGAGGTCAGAGTGGGAGTGGAGCGGAGAATTAAAGTGACAGGCGACCAGAAGCTCGGGGTCACCCTTACGGACTGAATGGAGGTGTTCCGCAAAGGATGATTAGCAGCACAACTCCAAGTGCGGTCTAATCGAGGTTCGATACAAGTTTAAAATAACTTCACTATTTTTCAGTTCTATTCCTCTAGAAGTGAACCCCGGTGCTTTGTTTGAATTCAGTCGTATCAGTTCAATCACTTAAACATGTGTTTGGTGTTTCCGGTGTGTGGCACAAGTAAGGAGTGTGATGGAATACTCTCCACTTGCCTGGATGAGTGCAGCTCCAACAACACTCGAGAAGCTCGACACCATCCAGGACAAAGCAGCCCACTTGATTGGCACCCCATCCACCACCTTAAACATTCACTCCCTCCACCACCGGCGTACCGTGGCTGCAGTGTGTACCATTTACAAGATGCACTGCAGCAACTCACCAAAGCTTCTTCGGCAGCACCTCCCAAACCGGCGACCTCTACCACCTAGAAGGACAAGGGCAGCAGGCGCATGGGAACACCACCACCTCCAAGTTACCCTCCAAGGCACACACCATCCTGACTTAGAAGTATATCGGCTGCTCCTTCATCGTCGCTGGGTCAAAATCCTGGAATTCCCTCCCTAACAGCACTGTGGGAGCACCTTCACCACATGGACTGCAGCGGTTCAAGAAGGCAGCTCACCACCACCTTCTCAAGGGCAATTAGGGATGGGCAATAAATGCTGGCCTTGCCAGCGTCGCCCACATCCCATAAATGAATAAAAAACATTACACACCACACGGACCATCGCTGAGCGACTGAAGCACTGCTGAAGCAGTCCAGTCACATTATAGGGAGGCCACTTTCATTAACATCATTATTGGCCCCAAGAGCATCCCTCAGAACAGGTTCCTTGATATTTCATTAAAAAAATTAATTAGAATGGTTAACAATTTTCCTGGATCAAGGATGAAATTTTATTTTTAATTTAACGAGACTTCAATAAAAATGGATAAATAACACCGATTTTAATGAGATTACATGGGTAACTTTCCGAGGCTACACCTCCAGCAGCAGGGAACCTCATCCATCGGCAGGAAATATTGGAAAATTGCAGGTGTGTTGCCCATGATTTTCAGATATTCACTGCCAGTGGGTGAGTTTCTCTGCCAATGGGAAGTTGGGTGGTCAGTAGTTTAGTGGGTCTCATTAACAAGATGAGCTCGGAGCGGGCATGAGGGGAGATAGGAGAGAAACTAAAGAAAGATGCGAATTCAGGGTTAGGGCAGGGGGCAACCTTAGAGGAAGTTAGGCCCGGTGTGCTAGAGGAAGGGAGGGAAGTGGCAGAGGCAGAGGGTGGAGGAGGCAGGGGAGGGTGGTTTACGAAAACGTTTTTTGGTCGAGAAGAGAAGCCGGGTGTTGTGTTTGCCTTCCTGGATAATCTTTGAATAGTGGGCAGTTTTAGAGATGGAGAGCAGAACCCGATAATGCTTTATGTGATCCAATCAGATCTGGCGATGGATGGTTAAATCAGTTGTCCACCAAAGACGTTCAAATCTGCGTTCCTTGGACTTAAGGAAGTGGAGATGAGGGGTATATCGGGTGAACAACTAGGGATGGATCATTAATGGTGGCTTTGCCAGCGATGCACATATCCCGAGAATGATTTTTTTTTTAAATTGGCTACTTTTTCTGCACTTTTTGATTGGTATAAATAATTTTCTAAGATTGCTCCACTGGCAGAGAACCTCGGCGACCTCATCCAAAAACACGGCATCAGTTTCCACATGTACGCTGATGACACCCATCTCTACCTCACCACCACCTGTTTCTACTCCCCTGGAATGACATCAGCAACGGATTACATTGCCTAGAAAGGGAAAAATAGATTTTGATGGTTCGGAGGTAACTATCCATAATTACTGCCTCGTTACTTCCCAAAATTGCTTTAATACCTGCAGGCAGGAACCGTGGTCATATGCTTTAAGTTTTAATTTCATGTTTTTCTTCTAATCGAATCTGAGCATTTTGGTCTCCACTCACCTCATGGGCCACTCTGCTGGTGTAGGTGGCAGAGGCGGCTTGCGTACCTGACAGAGTGGCTCCACTGATTGGAATGGAAACTGGCATTTTTTGTACAGGTTTGAAGGCTGATGTGGAGGCACCCAAACCCAGTAACAGTAACAACAGAGCACATCTATAACGTAAGGACCACCAGGAAAGAAGTGATCGCCTCTAAAATGACACTGCTGAACAATAAGTGCTCAAGGATAAGACCCTAGAGGGGCCTTATTTGTGAGCAAGTGTTCGAGGAAATATAGCAGTGTATTTCTTTTAATTGAATTTAATTTAATAAAAACAATTGTTTGTGTACTTTTTTAAGCTTACCACAAGGTGGCTGGCCTCTGATCAACACTGCCACTATTGCAACATTTCTGAGACTAAGGGACAGAAATATCTGGCTTCCCAGTGTCAGCTGTGTCTCAGTGGGTAGCACTCTCTAGGTGGGAGGGGCTAGGAGTGAGCAGGTGCTGCTGGTTGCCTGATTACTGAAGGGAGTTGGAGTGAGCTTGTAAAAAGTTGGTCCTTTTTTTTTTTTTTGCAGGTTTTAGGGCCTTTTTGGCCCATAAACAGCAGCCAGATGGTTGCTGAGGGGTCCGGAGTGCCGAGCCATTCAGAGGACAGTGTTCCCAAGATGAATTTAATCAGGGGAAAAACTGTTGTTGGAAGGGAGAGAAAAAGGCCCAAAAATTTGGGCCTGGACCCGAGGAGGTTTGGAAAAGAAAACACGGTGGTGGTGCAGTGCGAGGATAAGGAGATACGAGCTTGGGATATTATCCATGAGGACTGCGGCGAGGGAAGCTGCTTTGCCTGCCGACCAAAGCCGAATGTTGGGTTCAAGGTGACGGTCAGTGGCCGAGAGGAGGTGGAAAGACTTTTACTCAGTTTGAAGGTTGGTGATAAGTTCTTGGAGGTATCTCTGCTATATTCGGAAGAGGTGGTGGTCTCATTCTTAAACTTGCCGGTTTATCTTGAGGACGAGGTGCTAATCAAAAAGTTGGAGTCGTGGGACTTTAAAATTTGTTCGCCAATAAAGAGGAGATACTATCCAGGAACACGGGTAGCAGATGGAACCCGTTATGTAAAGGTGCGGTTCCCAGAGGGGGTGAAGTCATTACCGTACAGCATGAAATTCGAGACAATGGAAGGAGTGCAGTACTTCTGAGTACTGCATGATAACCAAGTGAAGGTTTGTTATTATTGTCTTGGACACGACCATCTTTTAAGAAACTGTCCGGACTTGTATTGTATAACTGCGGCGAGTCTGGACACATCGCTCGGAGCTGCAAGGCGGAGAGCTGTGGGGTGTGTCACAAAGGCCCCACCCGCTGTGAGTGTGAGGCAGAAGGAAGCTCTATGAGTGATGAGATGGGAGAAGGAGCAGAAGGTGTGAGTGGATTGGCCGGCGGAGCGGAGCAGTCGGAGGACACAGCTGGTGAATTGAAGGAGAAAAGAGTGCAAGAAGAAGCAGAAAATTGCGGAGCAGAGAACAGGATGGAGATGGTGGAAAACACACCAAGTACGGTGGAAAAGAACAAAGACAGCAGAGGGCAGCACGGGTCGAGGGCAGAGTCGCGCCATAATACGGTTCAGCTCTCCCTAAAGAATCTGGTGTCCGCGGGGGGAGAGGAGGCGGGAGTGGGGTGCGTGGTAAATGTCAGTCCTCCAAAGAAAGACGGGGAGTCCGACATCTCGGTGAGCAGGAGGGGCAAGACAAGGAGAGGGTGCAAGAGGCAGGAGCCTTAAAGGGGCAGCAGGTCAGGAGCAGTGAGACAAAAACGCCAAAAGAAGGTGCGCCATTGTCCCAGAGAGAGAAGGATCAGGGAGCAAGCGTCAGCGGTGGAAATGAGGTCGAAGGGAGCAGCACTGTTGGAGAAACCGTGATAGCAGGAAGACTCCCTATGGGAGATGATGTATCTGAGGGGGAGCAGGATTATGTATCTGATGGGGAGCAGGAACAGAAGGTTACAGAAGAGCTCGAGAGTGAGGAATTCGAGGGGGACAGAGACATGGAAGTGGGGGGTGGGGTGGCATTGTGTGGAAAGGGAAAGGTTAGTGAGGGTCAGAAGGAGGGAGAAGGGGCAGCTCCTTGGCCCAAACTTAATGCAAGGAAGAGGCTGAAACAGCAGGGAAGGTTCAAACAGGAGGTGAAAAAGAGCCGGAAGCTGCAGGAAAAAGCAACAGCTGGCCAAAAAGTTGGGAAGGAGCATGAGAGGAGGGAAGGGCCAGAGATTAAATGATGGGGAGATTATCAGGCACACTTCCCTTATTCGGAACCATGATTACATTGGTCTCGATTTAATGTGAACGGACTGAGGGGTGAGAAGAAAGTGCAGCAGTTGTTGCAGTGTTTTAAAGGCACGGACTTGTTGTGTCTGCAAGAAACCTTTTGGGATGAGGATATCCTAGAAAGAGTTCGGAAGGTTTGGAAGGGAGAGGTGTTTGCAAGTTGTGCAAACAATAACCGTAGAGGGGTGGCTGTTTTGGTGAGTCTGTCCATAAAAGAGAACGTTGCCTTGGTGGACAAGGACACTGAGGGGAGATTTTTATGGCTAAGGGTAAAAATGGAGGAATTTAATTGCGATCTCTTTAATATCTATGCACCGAACGACCATTGCAAGCGTCGCGAGTTTTTTCGGGGGTTATTCACTGAAATGGCAGAGGTAGAAAACCCTTGTATAGGGGGGATTTTAATGTATTTTTATCTCAGATGGACATTTCAGCCCAGATGACCTTTAAGGATGATAATTCCAGAGGGATGATTGTAAAAATGATGGCAAATTTAAATCTGAGAGACTTATGGAGGGACTGGGACCCCATAAAAAGGGAGTTCTCCAGAACAGGTTGGGTGGGTGATGTTTTAAAACAGAGCCGAATAGATTTTGTGTTAATGCGGGAAGGGTTAAGTTCTGAGGTGATGGAGATTTATTATAAAAAAGTATTTTTTAGTGACCACTCGGCTTTGGTTCTTAGAATTAGGAACAGCAGAGTTAAGATTGGTTCAGGGGTGTGGATTTTAAACAATCAATACCTGAAAGAAATTGCTTATAAAGAAGGGATTTTAAATATAATAAAGAATGCTCGGAAGGAACCTTTGTTCTTGAAAGAAAGAAGATTTTGGTGGGACAATTTCAAATATGAGACAAAAGTATTTCGGTACGTTATGGGAAAGAGAGAGCAGCAGCTAACCGGCGTCAAGAAGAGAATATAAAAGGTTTACGAATGTCTGTAAAGCAGTTGACGGAGGGGATAAGGGAGCTGAGACTAAGTTCTGGGTGTTAAAGGAAGTGTGGGAATTATTGCAAGCTGAAAAATGCAATGGGGCCATTCTCCGTGCAAAGGCTAAAGATGCACTGGTGGGCGAAAGATGCACTAGATATTTTCTAGAGCAAGAGAAACTGCGACAGAGATTATCATTAATTGGAGAGTTGAAGGTTGGGGAGAAGATCATTAATGAAAGTGGGGAGATTGTAGAGGTGCCTAGCTGCTTTTATCAAGAGTTATATACAAAAGAAGACATTTCCAATTTGGTGGTGGAGAAGGTTAATGCTTTTATTGAAGAGGGTTTAAAAGAGGATGAGAGAAGCATGTGTGACAAAGAAGTAGGATTAGCGGAAATAAAAGTAGCAATAAGTGGAATGAAGGGAAGGAAAAGCCCAGGGTCCGATGGACTAAGTGCCGAAAGTTATAAAGAATTTTTTGAGATTTTAAGTCCATTGCTCTTAGAGGTTTTTAAGGAAATTAAAATTGAGGGAAGCCTGGCCCCATCTATGAGGAGAGGTGTCATAAGCTTAGCTTATAAAAATAAAGGGGATAGAAGGGATCTGAAGAATTGGAGGCCCATCACATTATTAAATGTGGATTATAAGATCTTGGCGAGGGTTATGGCAAATCGTATGAAGGAGGTGTTGCCGCAGATAGTTTTGCCCTCTCCGTCCTATGGAGTCGTAGGCTGGGACATCGCAGACTCTGTGGTCTCAATCTGAGATGCGATAGAGCTCATGGAAGAGAGTGGGAGGGAGGCTTCTGTATTAAAGATAGATCAAGAGAAAGCCTTTGATCGGGTCTCTCATGAGTTTTTATTGATGGTTTTGGAAGCATTTGGTTTCGGGGAAAATTTCATTGAGTAGATAAGGATTTTTTTATTCAAACATATTTAGCTGTGTTAAATGTAATGGTTTTTTATCCAAGTATTTTCCAATACAGAGGTCAGTGAGACAGGGCTGTCCCCTGTCCCCATTGTTGTACACATTGGTAGCTGAACCGTTAGGTTACATGATGCGAAAGAAACAAGGTGTAGTTGGGATTGCGGTTCCCAGTTCGGGCTGGTGTCGGTGATACTCAATATGCAGATAACACAACCTTAACATTGAGAAATGGGGAGTCAGTGAGGAAAGCTATGGACGTTGTGGAGGAGTATTGTAGAGCTTCAGGAGCCAGAGTGAATTATAGTAAGTCCCAATGCCTGGTTGCATGAAGGGGTAGGGGGGAATGGTTGGAGGAAAGTCCCTTTAAGGTGGTGGAGGTTTTGGAAGTTCTGGGGGTGCATATGGGGTGCAAGAAAGACAGGGATGAAGTGGATCGATTAAATTGGGAACCAAAGGTTATGAAAATTAAAAAGATTTTGGGAAGATGGGAAAGAAGGTGGTTGAAAGTGCAAGGAAGAGCGACAGTGGTGTCCGCTCTCCTGCTATCTAAGCTATGGTACTTATTGACGGTGGAGGATATTCCTGAGTGGGCGGAAAAGTCCATCCGAGAGGCTTGTGTGAGGTTTTTATGGGAAGGGAAACAGAGAAATCAGAGAGGATTCAATTTCCCAGATATTGATTTGAAGAAAAAATCCTTTAGAATCAAATGGGTGAAGAGATTTCTTCAGAAGTCAAATACAAGTTTTTGGAAGAGTTGTTTCGAGCATTTTTTAAAACGAAGTGGGATAGGAGGGCAGGGGATATTGTATATGTTGGGGCAGAAATTCCGATCCCTACGGGTGGGTACGCGCTGTGTACTCACCCGTAGGGCCAATGGAAATGCCGGTTTTAGGCATGCACTGCGCATGCGCTGAAAACCGGCATTCCCGATCTGTCAAGAATCCTCTTGACTGATCCTCCGCCTGCCCGGGAGAAGGGCCTCTGCGGGCGGAGAGTTCCATTTTTTGGAGACCCTCCGCCCGCAGAAAACACTTACAATTCTTGCGCCTGGTAAAAGCAAGCGTAAGGCCTGCTTTTACCAGGATAAGAGTTGAAAAAAGTAAAAAAAAAAAAATTCCACTGATTTATCATTTAAAAATACTTTAAAGAAAGGTACGTTTATTTTAGCCCCGTTAAAAACTTTAATTATTTTTTTCAAAAAATAAAATTTTTGTTTAAAATACTTAATTTATAGTAATTTAAAGTCATTTTAAAAATGTGATTTTTTTAATTTATTTAAAGTTTTACTCTGTTTTGGGGGTGATCTCTATTCATATATTTGACAGGTCTTCCTGTCAAATGTATGAAGGGAGATTCCCTTCTTTGATTGGCTCCCCATGGCCCACGTGATCCCAGGGACGCTGCGAACCGCCTGCGCCTCTGGGATACGTGGACCCTGCGCACTGGCAGTTTGGAGAGGCCCAGCAACGGAACTCTGCGCCTCCCGGGAGCCCTCCGGTCCAGGTGCAGATTTTTCCAGATCGCAGCCCTCCGCCCGCGGGAGGCCTGTGAACGGAATTTCTGGGCCAACATGCTTTTGAAATCGATTAAACCTCTCCCTAGGTTTTATTAGGGGATTGTAGAGACTTGGGTCCAGTTTTTAAAAAGTGTGCAGTTTATGTCCAAGGGTGCTGAGGAATTTTTAGAACAGCCCTTATTTTTGAACAGATGGGTCTACATCGAAGGAGAGGTATTATTTAATCAAGCTTTTATAAATGCTGGTATTATATGTGGGAAGATGTATTATACGAGGTAATTCCAGGTTGGTTGCCGGAAGCGATAGTGAGGGACATGGTGTGGGAGGAGGATCAGGAGGTAGAGGAAAAAGCAATTATGATCATGTATGAGAAGATTGTGAGGGCAATGCCACAGGATTGGATGGAAGAAATAAATGCGGAAATCTCCAAAGGAAGTAAAATGCGTCCCGCTTTCCCAAGCTTTCTGCTGGAGAAAGGGGGAGAGTTGGTCCAATTTGACAACTGTAATACTCGAGATTTCTATGAGGTCTTTAGAGAATGGAGATTCAAGACACCTGCTGGTCAGGAGTTTTGGCAGAGTATATACCCACAGCTGGACTTCAACAGGATTTGGAAGGGAGTGTGGGTGAATTTTAAATGTCCAGAGTGGATTGAACTGGATTTCAAATTGGCTCATAACCGGATTTTTACCATGATGGTCTTGTGTAAGATTGGGCGAGTGGAGGGAGCGACTTGCCCAGTGTGTGGGATACGGGATGAGACTCTGTCCCATTTACTGGTGTTATGTCTGCAGTTAAAGGATTTTAAGTACTATGTTCGACAGTTGTGAGGTTATTTTGCTGGGTGGGGACTGAAGACTGAGAATGGGAATCCCGTGGGACTCAATTTTGAGATGGGGATTGCAGGAGAGTCTGCCCGAGTCTAGTGGAGCGACAATTAATTATATGTTCAGTTTGGCTAGATTCGTGATTGTGCAAAGAAGGAATGCTCTGGTTTTTAAGGGGAGGAGAATCAATCTAAAAGAGTATTTTAAATATAAACTAAAAGAGCATTATAAGGCTCTGTGGATGTTTTATTCAGAAAGGAATTTAAAGATAGTATTTTACGATCAATTTTTAAAGTACAATCGATTAATACATGTTACGGGAGACAAATTAAACTTTAGGTTTTGATAATGTGTGGTGGAGGAATGGCTGTGCAGAGCGGCGGAATGGATTTGAATGATTGAATGGAATGATCATGATGTTGTAAATGTTCTTAATGTTCAATAAATGATATAATTTAAAAAAAAAGTGGGTAGCACTCTCGCCTCTGAGTCAGAAGGTTGTGGGTTCAAGTCCCACTCCAGGGACTTGAGTACATAAAGCTAGGCTGACACTCCAGTGCAGTGCTGAGGGAGTGCTGCACTGTCGGAGGTGCCGTCTTTCGGATGAGATGTTAAACTGAGGCCCCGTCTGCTCTCTCAGATGGACGTAAAAGATCTTGTGGGCACTATTTCGAAGAAGAGCAGGGGAGTTATCCCCGGTGTCCTGGGGCCAATATTCATCCCTCAACCAACATCACTAAAACTGATTATCTGGTCATTATCATGTTGCTGTTTGTGGGAGCTTGCTGTGCGCAAATTGGCTGCCACATTTCCCACATTACAACAGTGACTACACTTCAAAAGTACTTCATTGGCTGTAAAGCGCTTTGAGACATCCGGTGGTCGTGAAAGGCGCTATAGAAATGCAAGTCTTTCTTTCTTTCTTTCTATTGCTTCTCCTTGACCCCTCCTCACCCACTGCATTGACTTCAGAAAGTACAGTGGGGTCAAAGGACATGATTGGCTGGCTAGCCACTGGTGAGTTAAAACAAAATCAGTTTTGCTTAAAAAATATTTTCAAAATATAAATGTCATTCTTCATGTTTTCCCTTTTGAAGTTTAAACAAGTGCCTTGAAAATAGTATTGTTCATCAGCTTGATTGCTTCAAGCGCAAAGCAACAATGGCGCCTTGCTCCTGACAATGACGCTAATCCCAAACCACACTGTACAATGGATCTCAGTTTGTTCAGCGGTCATGGAAACAAAGAGCCATATGCAACTAGCAGCTAGCTCACCCATCCCTGCTAACATTACTCGCTCACCAGTTGCAAACAATACACTTGTCTGGGAAGCTGATCATGTAATTATCATTTAAAATACCCTTTCTCCTTCAAAGAGAACCTTTAAGTCGACTAATTCTGGATCAAAACTTTCTGGGACTCTGATCCAGACAAAGCATCTCCTATTAGCTCTTAGTGTTCAGTGTCGTGCTTGGAATCTATTTTAGGGGCGACCACAATTTTAAAATTATATATATGCAAGATATATAAGTCAGACAAAACAAAAGTACTATTTTCATCATTCCTAAATTGTTATGTGCTTAAATACAATCCAATTGAATATAAATCAACATAAAATGAGATGCTATGTTGCAACTTCATGGAAGATTTTATGATCAACCAACCCATGGGTGAGATCCAGACACGAGTATGATTGTTTGCCAGCTGGGTGCCCGTCATAAGTCACGCGTGTAACTTTTACACCGTGCAATCAGTACATGGAAGGTAGAATTTCCGTGAGGGTTATCTTGATCTCCCGCCATAACTTCCTCAGAACCGTCGTCAAAATGGAGTAAATGGCTGTTTACGTCATTTCTTCGAAGCTTTCCACCATTTTCCGTTGAAGTTACAGCAGGGGTTTGGAAAAGCCCTGCGGGAATTCTAGGCTGGAAACCAATAGGAGCAATGAGAATCTCACCATTAATGCATAGTGCTTCAAGCGATACACTGGAAGCTTCACCCAAAAGGGGGCACATTTCTGAAATCCGGGAATTCATCCATGTGGATTTTCTGTCCATAGTGAAACACAAATTTGTCAAATTTACACTTGGATCTAAAGCAGTTCATTATTTCTACCATAGGCAAGTACAAGGATGATGGCTGGCCAAAACATATCTTGTACTGTGATATAATTAGAGAACTTTGTTGGGGTAGGGGTTCTAAAGAGATCAAGTTAGCTTTTGACGTATAGTTAATGAATATGTAAGCACAGCAAGCTTGCTAACCTTTGGTGGTTCTAGTCTATATTTCATCAGACGTCCATTAATTTCAGTGGCATTTTATTTCTCTGGCAAGTCTGAAATGTTGCTACATTCTTCACACACATTTTACATGAAATCACAAACACAGACGACCGCCTTTCACAAGCGAGCCACAATAGTAATGAACCCTTTTGATTTCAGGGTGAAGCCCAATTAAATAGAAAGACTTGCATTTACATAGCGCCTTTCACGACCACCGGACGTCACAAAGCGCTTTACAGCCAATGAAGTACTTTTGAAGTGGAGTCACTGTTGTAATGTGGGAAACGCGGCAGCCAATTTGCGCACAGCAAGCTCCCACAAACAGCAACCTGATAATGGCCAGATAATCTGTTTTTGTTATGTTGGTTGAGGGATAAATATTGGCCAGGACACTGGGGATAACTCCCCTGCTCTTCTTTGAAATAGTGCCGCGGGATCTTTGACGTCCACCTGAGAGAGCGGACGGGGCCTCGATTTAACATTTCATCTGAAAGACTGCACCTCCAACAGTGCAGCGCTCCCTCAGCACTGCACTGGAGTGTCAGCTTAGCTTTATGTGCTCAAGTCCCTGGAGTGGGACTTGAACCCACAACCTTCTGACTCAGAGGCGAGTGGGCTACCCACTGAGCCACAGCTGACACTTAAATCCAATAATTATCCTTGAAACATGAATCCCAAAATTAAGGTTACATCTAGTGAAACCCAGAGATGGGAACTTCATCATGACGCACTTCTGGTGTGATGCACACATTGGCTTTCTCTGTTTGGCACAGGAGGGGCTTTACCTTCCTCCACTAGCAACAGGCAGCATCAATGTAGACCACGCCTTCAGTTGGCTACATTGCGTACAGACAGTTGAATCAAGTTCCATGGAGCAGGAGAAGGCACTGAGGACACAGCTAATGATGCATGTCAACTCGTTTTCACATTACACTGGTTAGAACCATTCATTACTGATTTAACATTTTATCTGTTCCATCCAAAGTTGTTTTGCTGATTAAGCCTTATGTTTTCTGATCATGAACGATTTGAACATGATCCTAGAAAGCATGTATTTGTTGAGTTCATCTGATTTTTTTCACCCAAATTTAAGAAAATAAAGCCTGAAAATTAGAACAATTTGCAACTTCAACACAATAAAACAACCTTAAGAATTTCACAGAGGCAAAATTGGACATTGAACGATACTGGGAGAAGAGTTAGGGAAGGTGACTGAAGGCATGTTCAGAGAGATGGGCGTTGAGTCTTTTGATGGACAGGAGAGAATAGACAAATTCTTATGTCAGATTTTAACATAAGAAATAGGAGCAGTAGTCGGCCATTCGGCCCCTCGAGCCTGTTCTGTCATTCAATAAGATCATGGCTGATCTTCTACCTCAACTCCACTTTCCTGAACTATCCCCATATCCCTTGATTCCCTTAATATTTAAAAATCTATCGATCTCTGTCTTGAATATACTCAATGACTGAGCCTCCACAGCCCTCTGGGGTAGAGAATTCCAAAGATTCACCACCCTCTGAGTGAAGAAATTTCTCCTCATCTCTGTCCTAAATGGCCGACCCCTTATTCTGAGACTTTGGGAGTGTGTTTCAGAGTATGGGGCCAAGCTAGCTGAGGGCTCTGCAAACAAAGCTGAAGCAGAGAGAGGGGGTTGCGAAGGAGGCCACAGTCGGAGCAGTGAAGTACTGACAGGAAAGGCTGCAGGAGGTTACAGAAGTGGGAAAAGATCAAGCCTCAGAGGGCTCAGAGATGAGAAAAAAGATTTTGAATTTGGTGCTTTGAGGAAACTGAAGCCAAGGGAGGTTAATAAGGGAGAATACAAAGAGATTAGGAGAGAAGTCAAAAAAAGTTAGGAAGTCAAAGAGGAACTATGAAATTAAATTATCAAGGAACATAAAACAAAATAATAAAATATTTTACAGGCACATCAATAAAAGAAGGAAGATTGGGATGGCAATAGGACCATGAAGGGATGGATAGGACAATACCACACGTAACGATAGAGAGATGGCAGAAATATTAAATAATTATTTTGCTTCAGTATTTCAGGGGATATATTAAATAAGCTAATCAAACTCAAAGAGGATAAAACCCCTGGTCCGGATGGATTGCATCCACGCATTTTAAAAGAATCTAGGGAAGAGATAGCAGAGGTATTACTATACATATTTAATAACTCGTTAGAAAAAGGTGTAGTGCCAGAGGACTGGCGGATAGCTAACGTAATACCTATATTTAAGAAGGGAGATAGAACATGTCCAGGGAATTATAGACCAGTCAGCTTAACATCGGTGGTAGGAAAAATAATGGAATCCCTACTAAAGGAGAAAATAGAAGAACATCTAGAAACCAAAAATAATATAATGAATAATCAGCATGGATTTCAAAAGGGAAAGTCTTGCTTGACCACCTCATTGAATTTTTTGAAGAGGTAACAGAGAGAGTAGACAATGGTAATGCAATAGATGTAATTTATCTAGATTTTCAAAAGGCCTTCGATAAGGTACCCCATAATAGACTGAGGAACAAGGTCTATTCTCTTCGAGAGTGCAGAGTCAGGGGACAAGTAGCAGAATGGATAGCTAATACAAAAGCAAAATACTGCGGATGCTGGAAATCTGAAATAAAAACAGAAAATGCTGGAAATACTCAGCAGGTCAGGCAGCATCTGTGGAGAGAGAAACAGAGCTAACGTTTCAGGTCGAATGGATAGCTAGCTGGCTTCAAGACAGAAAGCAGAGAGTGGGAGTAAAGGGTAGCTATTCACAGTGGCGGAAGGTGGGTAGTGGTCTTCCACAAGGATCAGTGCTGGGACCACTGTTGTTCACAATTTATATTAACGATTTAGACTTTGGAATCAAAAACACAATTTCTAAATTTGCGACGACACCAAATTGGGGGGGATAGACAATGCTGAGGAGGACTGCAACAAATTCCAGGAGGACATTAATAAACTTGCAGAATGGGCATATAATTGGCAAATGAAGTTCAACACAGATAAATGTGAGGTATTACATTTTGGTAGGAAGAATAGGGAGGTCACTTATTACTTGCCTAAGAAGAAGGAGGGTGCAAGTTTAGGTGGGGTAGAGGAACAAAGGGATCTCAGAGTACAAATACACAAATCACTAAAAGTTGCGACACAGGTTAGCAAGGCCGTAAGAAAAGCAAACCAAGCACTAAGATTTATTTCTAGAGGTATAGAACTGAAAAGTAGGGAAGTTATGCTAAACCCGTATCGAACCTTGGTTAGACCACACTTCGAGTACTGCGTACAGTTCTGGTTGCCATATTATAAAAAGGAGATAGAGGCACTAGAGAGGGTGCAGAGAAGATTTACAAGGATGATACCAGAAATGCGAGGGTATACATATCAGGAAAGGATGAACAGGCTGGGTCTCTTTTCTCTTGAAAAAAGATGGCAGAGGGGTGACCTAATAGAGATCTTTAAAATTATGAAAGGTTTTGATAGAGTGGATACAGAGAGAATGATTCCACTTGTGGGGAAGAGCATAACTAGAGGCCATCAAGATAAGATAGTCACCAAGAAATCAAATAGGGATTTCAGAAGAAACTTCTTTACCCAGAGTGTGGTGAGAATGTGGAACTCGCTACCACAGTGAGTGGTTGATGTGAATAGTATGGATGCATTTAAGGGGAGGCTGGACAAGCATATGAGGGAGAAGGGAATAGAGGGTTACGCTGATAGATTTAGATGAGGAAAGACGGGAGGAGGATCGAGTGGAGCATAAACGCCAGCATGGCCTGGTTGGGCCGAATGGCCTGTTTCTGTGCCGTATATCCTCTGTAATCCTATGATGAAGCAGAACTTAGTCCAGGATAGGGTACAGGCAGTGGCGTTTTAGATGATTTGTAGTTTATGTATGAGGGCACTTGGGAGGCCAGAATGGCTTAATGATATAGGCCCAGAAATTCGCCTCTCCGGCTTGCCGCGGGGGTAAGGATCGCGCGCGAACTTACCTACCGCGTCTGCCGTTCTGCTTCTGGCCCACGGGGACTTCAGCTCCTGGGCCTGCTCCAAGTGCCGGCGCGCAGTGCTTGCGTGTCCCAGGGGCGCAGTTAGTGCAATGCGTTCCCTGGGATCACGTGGGCCATGGAGAGCCAATGGCAGCAGACCATCTTTCATTCATAGATTTGACAGGAAGACCTGTCAAATCTGTGAATTGAAATCGGCCCCAAAAGAACAGCTAAACTTCAAATAAATTTAAAAAAAAACCATCACATTTATAAAATAACGAAGTTAAATAAATTAACGACTTTAAACAAAAATTTAAATTTTTGAAAAATTAAAATACTTTTTAACGGTGCTAAAAATAAACTTACCTTTCTTTAAAGTATCTAAAAAAGATAAACCTGTTGAAAATTTTTTAAATTATAATTAATTAACCACTTACCTTGTTGAAAACGGGTCCTGCGCCTCCTTTTTAAAAGCGCAGCTTCTTCAATACTTACCTCCCAGAGAAACCTGAAAAAAATCTAAGTTTGCTGCGTGCGCGCAGCCTCTCCCGCGCACACGGTTCACCTCTGAACCCCTCCCTTCACCAGACCGGAAGTTCCAGTTTCCCACGCATGCGCCGTGCATGCAGGAAACCGGCACTTCAGGGAGGCCTTACGGGTGAGTACACAGTGCGTACTCACCCGAGAAGGGCCGAATTTTTGGCCCATTGATTTTTAGTGCATTTCATATTTTAATGCTTAAAATTGGTAAAACTGGTGTTTAATGTTCTGTTTGTAAAATATACTCAGTGCAAAGTACTGATAAAAGAGAAGTCATGTTTAAAATAGCATAAAAGAGACTACAATAATTATGTAGCTATCATAGACTGGCTGGACAATTTATAACAAACACACAGAAGGCTAGACAATGTGAAGCCTAATTGTGACGATGGGCGAAAGGTGATTCTCCTCTGAATATTATCATAAAATCTACCGTCTGTTATTTTAATGATGCAAATATTCATAGATGAAAGCGTGCAATGAATTCTCTGCTCTCTGCCTCCTTCCCTTCACTACTTTGCCGATAGATGCTGAAAATACTTGGGCTTACAGCACTTTATCTTTGTTGGCGCTAACTAGTCAGCAGATGCCTGACAGAATTACAGCACTTTGAAGATAAGACATTTAAAACTGAGGAAACATTTCAGCAATGACATTGAAAATTACTACGTCCCTACAGTAGCCATGTATGTCACTACATATAATCCAACAGGAGTTCTGATATCTGCTTTAAATGCAAAATAATTTAATCCATCGATATTAATTGGGCAATGATTATTATACTGATTTCCCACATAATCCTAGATCCTAAGTGAGGATACCGTAATACTTACTGATGTCTCTCAGTCCTTCCTCATTCCTGTGTTTTAGGCTTTCAAACTGCTGGTTAGAAGATGCCTGGGAGCTAACATTTTATGTCGAGTCTTCAATCAGATCATGACTAGCCACTGACTCCATCCCTCTCTCTAACATCTGTCTGAGGCTGAACCACACTGTTCACAACCTTGGTGTCATATTTGACCCTGAAATTAGCTTCCGACCACATCCGCAGCATAACAAAGACCGCCTACTTCCACCTCCGTAATATCGCCCGTCTCTGCCCCTGCCTCAGCTCATCTGCTGCTGAAACCCTCATCCATGCCTTTGTTACCTCTCGACTTGACTATTCCAACGCACTCCTGGCTGGCCTCCCACATTCTACCCTACGTAAACTTGAGGTGATCCAAAACTCGGCTGCCCGTGTCCTAACTCGCACCAAGTCCCGTTCGCCCATCACCCCTGTGCTCGCTGACCTACATTGGCTCCCGGTTAAGCAGCACCTCGATTTCAAAATTCTCATCCTTGTTTTCAAATCCCTCCATGGCCTCGCCCCTCCCTATCTCTGTAACCTCCTCCAGCCCCACAACCCTCCGAGATATCTGCGCTCCTCTAATTCAGCCCTCTTGAGCATCCCTGATTATAATCGCTCAACCATTGGTGGCCGTGCCTTCTGTTGCCTGGGCCCTAAGCTCTGGAATTCCCTGCCTAAACCTCTCCGCCTCTCTACCTCTCTTTCCTCCTTTAAGACGCTCCCTATAACCTACCTCTTTGGTCACCTGCCCTAATTTCTCCTTATGTGGCTCGGTGTCAAATTTTTTGTCTTAAAATACTCCTGTGCAGCGCCTTGGGACGTTTTACTACATTAAAGGCGCTATATAAATACAAGTTGTTGTTAAATTGGTTGGAATGTCTACAGCTTTCAATGTGACCTCACAATGTCACTGAAAAGGGGATTGTACAGATGTCAGCTCTCGGGTTGCTTCTAACCAGAAATTTAAAGCATAAAACTCGGGGACAAGGGACGATCAAGAGACAAGTGCAACAATAAGGATTCTGCACCAATTTTCCTTTAAACCAGATGTGTTTTTAAACAGCAGAAAGTACTGCATCAGTCCTGCAGCATTGCTTTTCCATCTCCGTTAAAACCTTTCTGGTTCGGGTACAAAATCCATGACCCAGTTACAGCGGTCGTTCTTATATGTGCAGTGAATTTTGAGATGTCAGACACTGGTCTTCAGTCAGTTATTATCTGTCAAGGGTGAACAGAGTTTATTAACCTTTGGAGGTTTTGAAGCCTCCAGACATAAAGCCAGTTGTGTTAGGAATATAACATTGACCAGTGTCTGTGTTTTCAGATCGGATAATGCCTATAACTCTTGCATGAGAACACTTCCATATGCAAACACGTGATATACTCAAAATCTTCAAAAGGCAGCTGTCACCTCTATAGGGCACTGTTTCCTTCAGCACTGTAAAGATTCATGCTCAAGCTAGGTTTATTGAAAGGAACTCGCCTGGAGTTTTACTGTCATTCTAAGTTTGTTTCATTTAAGTATTTTTTTTTAGTCTACGGGGTAACTGTACTCTCTCTGTATCCTGTTGGCTTCGAAGATCGAGTACAATGCTGGGTAAAGTGGTAGGCATATCACATATGTTGCCATAGAAATGGGTCAGACGAAATGCATGGTTGCATTTCCCTTGTTAGAATGCCTCGGAAATGGCTGCTTCACAAAGAAGGAGCAGCAGCTCCCTCTCAGTACTATCCTGGTAGAATCTTATTACTAACTCTCTGAACCCAGAAAAATAGTTCTAATCAAATTCATGGTACTGAGTGTGTACTCGTCAGCATACTAGAAATACGCATTTTGTTTAAAGATTTGCAATCAAACTGTTGTGACTGTGAGTTATTCTGTGACTAACTATGTGTGAAAATACATTGCAGCCAAATTTTCCAAGGATAAGATACAGGGCCACAGAGTGGATGAAGAAATGTCTCCTCGCTGCCCTTTTACAAAGAGCGTACACGACCACTGCACCGATCAGTACACCTCTGCTCCGTTTCCTTTTATTTGCACGGCAGTGGGGAAAGAGATCTTTTTGTTTTGTATTGAGCATTAGAATATTCTTAACTTGCATCTCAAGTTTGGGTGGGGGGTCAAAGGATTAACCCTGCAACCCTAGATCTCCCGGTCATCTCTGGTTCTTTGCTCTCTATTACCTCCTTTAATTAATCTTTTTTTGATCACAGTTCCTTGCATTTTACTTTTCTGCCTGAGTCACTTCCCTTTAGAACTTACGACAATAAAGTTACCTTTACTTAACAGTGTTGTTTTATTAGTTGTACAATTGATATTCGAGATCATGGCAGCGTTAAAAGTAGCCACCGTCTTGCTTCCTAGTGTGCCTGCTGAATTGAATGTTGGATTCTGGAAAGCCACTTTAGCATCAGTGGACAGTTTAGACAGGCATTTCTACCCAAGTCCTCAGCTTCAGGTGAATTTTTTTGTTGTCATTTTGCATTGGGATATGGGCTGCAAATTGGAGCGCAGGCTATTTTAAAAAAAAATGTTTGTATGAAAACGGACCTCAAAGAGGTACTTTCCACACCGCACACATCCATGTCTGCGCTACCTGCTGCAGCAATTGGGGCACGCCAAGGTCATCAGTGCAGCAGAGTGTGAAGAAATGTCAGGCTACACAAAGGGAGCCTGAAAACATGTTGCACATGCACAATTGTAAATGAGGAGGAACTGGAAGTAAAATTTTAAATGAAACTTGATTTGACTTCAAATGATCCAAAAACAAAGAACGACTCTGCTGCCTCCTCCCCTACTCCTTCTCGCCTTACAACAGCGACTCCATTCCAAAAGTACTTCATTGGCTGTAAAGCGCTTTGAGACGTCCGGTGGTCGTGAAAGGTGCTGTATAAACTCAAGTCTGTCTTTCTTTTTCCCCTCTTTCTAACTCATCCCCCTCTTTTGACCCCTTTCCTTGCTCCAGATATTTCTATTGCTGTACTGCATTAGTTCATGACTATTAGTCAGGTACAAGAATGTGTGGTAAGTTCTGCATTTGGAGTCACATGCTGAATATTACTATTTAATTTACTGTATTTCATGTTATTGTCATGTTTCCGCAGCGTCTAACTGTTCCATAGAGAGAGGTTCTGAAAAAGCATTGGCCCAGAAATTGGAGTTCGATGGTTGCCGCGGGGGTAAGGATCCCCCGCGATATCGCACTCCGCGTCTACCTTTATGGTTTTGGCCCACACGAACTTCAGTTCCTGGGCCTCTCCCTGGTGCCAGCGCGCAGTGTGTGCGTGTCCCAGAGGCGCAGTTAGTGCGATGCGACCTCTGGGATCACAGTGGGCCAGTTAGAGCCAATGGCAGCACACCATCTTTCATTCATAGTTTTGACAGCAAGAGCTGTCAAAACTATGAATACAACATGCCCCCAAAAGAACAGCTAAACCTCAATTAAATTTTTTTTAAAAGCCATCACATTAATAAAATAACTATAGTTAAATAAATTAACCACTTTAAACAAAAATTTAAATTTTTGAAAAAATTTAAATTCTTTTTAAAAGTTATAAAAATAAACTTACCTTTCTTTAAAGTCTCTAAAAAAGATAAACCTGTTGAAAATTTTTTAAATAATACTTAATTAACTACTTACCTTGTAAAAAGGGGGTCCTACGCCTGCTTTCTTTGTGTAAAATCTTCAACACTTACCTGCACGTTCAAACCTGAAAAAAAACTAGTGCACTGCGTGCGCACAACCTGTAGTGCGCACGCGGTTCACTTAGGAACCGCCCCCTTCACCATACACAAAGTGCCGGTTTCCCGCGCATGCGCAGTGCATGCAGGAAACCGGCACTTCGGGACCTAATACGCGAGAGTACACAGTGCGTAATCTCCCGTATTAGGTCTAATTTTCGGGCCATTATCTTTGAGTTATATTTTAAAGCGCACTGTATTCATACAAGTTATAAAAAAAAAAGGCTGCAAGACAATAAGTAATCAGGATACGAGTGATCGCTCTTTGATGTTGTTGCTGCATAGGCTGTAAATAATAAGACAGTCCTGACACTCAGAAATCACACCTCACCCATTCTGTTGGAAAGTCTTTGATCCCTTTTGGCTATGAAAAGAGGAAGTTAAATAAGAGACACAGACACCTTGGGGGTAATTTTGACTTCACTGGAGAGTAAAATTAGGCAGAGTGTAAAACGGGCGGCTGACCCACACCCATCAGTTTCCCGCTGGGTGGGTTAGGTTAGCATTATCCCCAGTCAGTCAGGTTTTTGTAACAGAAAGTTGCAAGGCAGTCAGGCCCTGCCAAGAGGAAAAGGTCAGAAATGCTGGGGGAACATTCAAAGTCATAGGGGGGAATGTTTCAGGGGGTCAGCAGGCGCGTTCGGTGGCGGATCGGGTGGGAAAATGTTTTTTTTTGACCGGGTCGGGAGCCCGCTGTCAACCCGCCGCCACATGCCTTTCCCGGATGTCGGGTCTGTCAGCGCCAAACAGACCCGACAGGCAGCGGTGGGGGAGGCAATTCAGGTCATTATGACCTTGTTAACAACTCATTAAGAAGTATTTTGAGCTCACCTTTACATTTTACGAGGTCGCCCACAAGGTCCACGCTGCTCGGGGATCAAGTCAGGTAAGGAGATCGGGAGTTGTATGACCATGGAATCATCTCATTACTTGACAACAGACAACTATAAAAGCTCCCATCTCACCTCTGTTCACTCTCCAAGGTTAGAAGCTGTTGCTTGCTGCATTTGAGTTTTATGCAGGTTGCAAGTGTTTGGAGCAAACTCTCTATCCCGTGTCACCTCATTGGAACAACCTCTCTCACCATTGACAGATCACTTCTGTCATCTCAAGCTCACCTGCCATCTCTTACGTCAGCATCGGTGCCCTTGAAACTATCTCATCTTGGCCCTCAGAATCCCACCACTATCAGCCCCAACACCAGCAGCACCAGGCACACCAGCAGCACCAACAACACCACCAACCACAACACCAACCTTCTCTGCAATCAACTGATGCTGCACAGGACACAGGGCATCAGCACCTGACCACATTGCTGCTCGGGACACCAGGGATGGCCTCACCATGGCCAAATTTACTTCACTTGATGCTGTACACCCTGGCTGCCACATGATGCACCAGGTTGGCACCACCCCACATCAACACCATAAAGCATCCCTACAATGCCCAAGCCATTCGTTTCACACTCATGACTATTGCGGGTAGTACCATTATGTCTCACCATTCACTGCAACTCACTAAGCCACTTCCAAAGGTGCACACACATCTGTCCAAGAACGCAAAGTGTTGAAAATAAAGATTTCAATGTTTGACAGCACATTAACAGAAACATCATGTGAACAATGGCTAAAACACACAAGTGCCTACCCTTGTGTGTTGTTAGTTGGTATGATAGCACTAGGATGAAGGTAAGGGTGAGGGGTGACTAGTGAGATGGGAAAGTGATAATGTAGAGAGAGAGGGATGGATGGAGGTGCAGGATAAGGTGGTGTGAGTAAGGATGTGCAGGAGTAGGGTAGGGAAGGCAGAGTGACGGGGATGTGATGAGTGGCAGAGCAAGATGAGGTTGAGTGTGACTTTGCAGTAACATTTCGTGATCTACTGAGATCATTGAAAGGTTTGCGCCACTGCAGCTTGGTCCTCCTGACGACATCCCTGCTTGTGCCCTCCTGTGCAATGTGCAACCAGGCTGCGTTGGTCTCCTGGGGAGGTCTCTTCTGTCCATGGGAAGGGAAGAGACCTCCCTGCGTGCTGTGACTCCCTCCATAAGCATATGGAGGGAGTCATGGGAGAGCCTGGGTGCAGCCGTGTGCCTCTGTGCAGTGCTTGTCAGTGTTTGCAGCACCTCAATGCTGTAGAACACTAACAGCACAACTGTCAAAATCAATTTGCGCATGGTCCCTTTAAGGAAACCGACTAATGACGCATCATCAAGTGACATCATCAGACCCGCTTCCTTCAATTGGCCGGCAAACGCGCTAGGCGGGCTTAACAAGCCCAATCAGGGCGAAATCATTTTGGACAGCGGGCTGGAGCCAGCAGCGGGGTCGGGACCCGCCACCGACATCACCCGCCACGGACCCACCGAGATTGGTAAAATCCAGCCCATGTTGTTCGAGCCACTGTTGTGGGGAACTGTGACACATTTATTGTTTTGTATTATTATACAAAATAAATTGTACTGATTGAACTCTGTGAATCCAATCAGAACAGCTGTTCTGGATGTTCACATTACTGTGAAGTTAAGCTATGTATTGATTCGTAGCTTGTCTCATTTTACCCGCCAACCCTTTGTGCTCATTAAAATAAAGGTTATTGATGTAATTCTTTTAAAAAATATTGGCCCTGAAATTGTGATCTCCCTGACGACGCCATCGTAATCCATTTGAAAGGCCCCGCGACTTTCGGGTTTCTGCATGTGCGAAATCCAGAACTTGCACTCTGTCAAGCTACGCCTTGACAGATCATCCAAACCGCACGGAAACTCAGTATAGGTGGCGCAGAGTTGGGCTATTTTCCCAACAACTGCCCAGCAATTGCCCACAAAACTCTTACGGCTGGTAAAAGCAGGCGTAGGGGCCTGCTTTCATCAGCGTAAGGGTGTATATAAGCCTTAAATTAAACATTTAAAAATCAAAAATGATGCACATACACTTTAAATGAGTTTATGCAAATATTGGCCCAGATTAAGATGTTTAAAATTATTTATCAAAACATTAAATTTTTATTGAGGTTGGTGCAATGAAGGGACTTAAGAATAAAATTGAAATTCAATACATTTACACTTATTAGAATTGAGTAAATTGTATAATGATTTGGGGATTCCATTGCATATCATTAGGGGATTCCCTTCGTAAATGATTGCAATGGAATCCTCCTTTGTGATTGGAGGACCGGGTTCACGTGATCCCAGGGATCCTGCCGATCCACCTGCGCCCCTGGGATCCGTGGGCCTTTACGCTGACGTCCGCCTGGAGGTCCGAGACCGTAACCCTCCGCAGCCTGGGCGCCTGGAGGTTGGTTCGCAAAGGTTACGTAGGTCAGAAGCGTAGTCCGGAGGTACGCCTCCGACCGCGATCTCTAGCCCATTACGAGTTACTTTATTATAGATGGAAATCGCACAAAGTTAACACCGCAGTTAATTTTCCAACAACCACTTATTGATAAATGCTTAAAATAGAATTGTCAAAGTACAGGAATCCCACCCCGACCCCGGTTTTGCCATACGCGGATTTCAAGTATACACGGTTTCCTCTCTGCGACAGCTTTTGCCAACTGTGGCAGTGAATTTTGTGTATACGCGGTTTTAAATTTAGGATTAAGGTAAATAACATGATTTTATTGCTTTTATATTTTTTATTGTGTTATTTGAACATTTATACTGTATTTGCCAACCGCGGTTTTACTAACCACAGGGGTTTTCAGGGGTGTATAACCCCCCCCCCCCCGGTTGGGGAGGGATTACTGTATAACCAAGGATAATAGTGGTGGATAAAAAGGGTTCTTTGTGTATGATCTTGATCTTTAAATATCTGTTAATCTGAGTGAGCTATAATGAAATTTTAATTATTCATCATCATGCACAGCTATTGCAATGCAATAGTGTGATATTTGCTTTATTATGTTTTATACAGTGTTTTATTAAAAGATGGATTCAATTATATTGAAAGAGAGGGACATTTTTTTGTTTGCCGAACGGATCGGTGATACTGAATTTTTTTGTGGATTTGGGACAACAGTCAATTCAGGAAGTAATCACTCGAATTTGTCATCTGCGTGAGCTCCTAACCAAAATGATATTGCATAGCAATTATTATTTCATTTAAATGAACATTTTTATATTTAGTATCATCTTCTGAAGTGAAATTGTCAAGGGATAAACATTCATGTTTATTCTGGCTCAAACAGGGCCAATATTCGTGTGATTTACAGCAGTTGGATCATTGAACGACACGGGTGAAATTGGCTCCCCCCACGATAGGCCAATGTTGGGTTGGATACTTGTTTACCACCACCACACTATCAGGAGGTAGGTTGTTCTCATTATACCATCAGCAGTGGGATTTATCTAGTTTGGACGGTAGTTAATTTATTGTCCAAATTTTTTTTTTAAAATTAACTTCTTACAGGTGATCTTTGAGGATGGGAGATGTATATATTGGTAACTTAATTCACTGCAATAAACCCAGAGAGCGGTGAGAATGTGGAACTCGCTACCACAGGGAGTGGTTGAAGCGAATAGTATGGATGCATTTAAGGGGAGGCTAGATAAGCATCTGAGGGAGAAGGGAATAGAGGGTTATGCTGATAGATTTAGATGAGGAAAGACGGGAGGAGGCTCGAGTGGAGCATAAACGCCGGCATGGACTGGTTGGGCCGAATGGCCTATTTCTGTGCCGTATATCCTATGTAATAATTTTGCTTGATTATCACAGGCGTGCAACAGATGGGTCTGTCAATCAACTTGATGGGTGCCTGTGATAGGCGTTTTCATAATTTTTTTTCCTTAAAATGAAAGACTTGCATTTCTATAGTGCCTTTCACAACCACCGGACGTCTCAAAGCGCTTTACAGCCAATGAAGTATTTTTGAAGTGTGGTCACTGTTGTAATGTGGGAAACACGGCAGCCAATATGCACACAGCAAGCTCCCACAAACAGCAATGTGATAATGACCAGATAATCTGTTTTTGTTAGTTGAGGGATAAATATTGGCCCCAGGACACCGGGGATAGCTCCCCTGCTCTTCTTCGAAATAGTGCCATGGGATCTTTTACATCCATCTGAGAGAGCAGACGGGGCCTCGGTTTAACATCTCATCCGAAAGAAGGCACCTCTGACAGTGCAGCACTCCCTCAGCACTGCACAGGAGTGTCAGCCTGGATTTATGTGCTTGAGTCCCTGGAGTGGGACTTGAACCCACAACCTTCTGACTCAGAGGTGAGCGTGCTGCCCACTGAGCCACAGCTGACACTACATGTTGCATTATACAACAGGGATTACAACAAAGACAGATCTATAGCTTATAATAATAAATGAAAGAAGCTATATAAAAAGGGTTCCCCAGGTGTCATCATCATCATGGGTATTGCCACCATGGACTTTGGGGAAAAAAACATGGTAAAATCCAGAAAATACATACCACTCATTCAATAGAGCCCAATTTCAAAAGTATGCAATTAATAGAACATTCTAAAACTAGGAGGGAAAATATAATGGACTGTAAAGTCTTTTTGCTTCTGTGAAATATCAATCATTTTAATAGGCTCGTTTTATAATTTAAATTATTTTTTTTTAATTACACAGGGCTGTTTATAATCATTTTTTAAACTTCTGCTTATCACTTGCAAACTCCCAGATATCTGCAAAGAGGATTCTTTCCCCAGAAAACATTGGGTAAGGATTAAAAATTTAACTTTGCTTTTCCATCTCAGTAAATCTTCTGTTTTGCAAGTGGATTTAAATAGGAAAATTATTACAAGGCAACTCAACAGATTAAGCTGAAAATCATTGTCATGGAATCTTCATCGAACACATTATTAAGTTGCCTTCTACAAATAAGCATATTAATGTAAACAGGTCGGTCCGATTATTTGTATGTTTAGATACCTACTGTAGCCAGTGCATCGCTATTAATGGCATCTCTTCTCACCCCAACTTCACCTTGGGAATCCTCAAAGGCCCAATCCTTGGCTCCCACCTCTTCCTTGTCTACATGCTGTCTTTGAGACCATCCTCCACAATTATAGGGCCAGCTTTAAGAAGTACACGAAACAACACCCAGCTCTACATCGCCACCACCTCTTGATCCCTTCACTGCTTCTGTGCTGTCAAACTGTTTGACCGACATCCAATAGAAGATGAGGATAATTTTCCTCTAGCTATACATTGGGAAGACCAAAGCTACCATCTTAGGTCCCCACCACAAACTCCTTACCATTGCCATCAACTCCATCCCCTTCCCTGGCCATTGTCTTAGGTTGAACCAGACCCGACAACCTGTTAACCCAAGCAGAGTTTCCAACCCCATATCCTCTCCACCTCCGTAACATCACTTGCCCCCCCCATCCCCATGTCAGCCCATCTGCTGCCGAAACCCTCATTCATGCTTTGGTCATCTCCAGACACAACGGGCTGGATTTTACTCAGACGAGTTGGGGGCGGGACTGCTGCCTTCCGGGTTCTAGTCCCGCCCCCAGCAATGTCCGACGCACAGACGTTATTTTCTGCTGATTGGTCTTGTTAAGCCCGCCCTGCGGGCTTGCTGGCCAATTAAAGGAAAACTGGTGTCAAATGACATCAGGTGATGACACTTCATCTGCCGGTTTTCTTAAAGGGACATGAAACATTTATTTTTCACAGATGATTTGACAGTATTGAGGTGCTGTCAAACACTGACAATCACTGTACAAAGGTGAGCCCTTGTACCCAGGCTCTCTAATGACACTCTCCTTAGGATAAAACAGATGGCAGCTGCAGGTGAGGGTACAGAAGCCATCTGTCACTTCTCCCGATGAGATGAGGCTACACAAACACTTCAAAGCTCGTCACCTACAGAAAAATCTAAACACATTAAAAATGACTTTCCCAACATTTCCTTACCTCTGATACTCACCAGTGTCCCACTGCATCCTTCACACCACTCCTGCAGTTGTCATCTATACACAAACATGACAACAGACCCACAGCACGCCTCACTTACCCTGGCGGGTTCCCCGACATCAAGAAGCCCGCAGCAGAAGTCTAAAAATTGGGGAAAAAGCCTCTTAACTGCCTGTTAACTACCTGTTAACAGGCAGTTAAGTGGCTATAATTCTCTTCCCGCCACTAGGAGTCGGGTCCCTGCGCAAATCGGGGACCCGACTCCCGGGAAGATTGGTTGGAGGTGGGTTGGGAGCGGGTTCGGGACCCGCTCCCATTCTTTTTGACTTTTCCGTCAGTCCCGCCTCCTCAGGGCTGGTAAAATCCAGCCCAATGACTCCAACGCTCTCCAGCTGACTTCCCATCCTCCAACTTCCAGAAACCTCAGCTCATCTAAAATTCTTCTGCCCGTATCTTATCTTGCACCAAGTCCTGTTCACCCATCACAATTGTCTCTTGCTGCCCTACATTGGCTTCCGGTCCTCCAAAGCCACAAATTTAAAATTAATTTTGTGTTTAAATCGCTTCTTGGCCTCACTCCTCCCTATTTCTGTAACCTCCTCCAACCCTCTCCGAACGCTCCATTCCTCTGATTTGGCCTCTTGTGCATCTCCCCTTCCTCCTTTGCTCATTATTGGAACCCCAATCCTAAAACCTCTCTGCCTCTCTGCCACCTTCTCCTCCTTGAAGACACTCCTTAAAACCCATCTCTAACCAACTTTTGTTCAACCCTCCTAATCTATTTTTCTTGGCCTCTGTCCATTTTTCCTTAAACCTCAAACATTTTTCTATGTTAAAGGCAGTATATAAATGCTGTTGTTAAAGATAGATGAACTCTAGAACCAGTAGTGGACACAGAGTCTCAAACATTTTATAATATTCTGCTTTTATTGACATTCTTATTTATCTACATGGTGTAACATTATTTTACTTACAGTAACATTGCAATTCATGGTTGTGTGATGATAGTTGTAATAATCGTAACAAAAACAACAGATTTGAAAGCAAAGCTTCAATTATTTATCTTTCATAGAAAGAAAATACTCTTTACATTACGCTCTGGGCCTGATTCTCCCCATTTTAGGTACAACTAAAAAATCAGGTACAACTTGCATGCATCACAAGAATGGTACTTTCCAATTTGTGACCATGATATCAGAAAATGAAAGATAAAATACAAAATATTCAATTATGGATGCATTATACTTGTGCTATGCCAGAGGTCTTTTTTGTTGACTCACTTTACATCTCCCCTTCCCGATCCGGTGAGTTAGTTGTCCTCCTGAATTAAAAGGAGTTTTAAAAGTTTCTTTGTTGTGGAGATAATACATTAATGTGGAAGAGACTCGGTCTAATGAGATACAATGAGCTCAATGTACAAGATTTTCCTTTCCAGTTAAATAAAATCGTAAAATGTCTCTGCACACAGTTGAGTCCATTTCCAGATTTTTTAAATATGCACTTTGATTGTTGGATCTTTACTGCACCCAGGATGGTTGGAGGGAGCTTGAAGAAGTTCACCCTCCCACCAAATGCCACGGTTCAGCTCTTGGCACAGGACAGGGAGCAAAAATACTAATAACGCTTGCGTAGGGGGCAATAATCCTGAATTACAGCCTGCAACAAGGGCAATAATCCCACTGCACTGATCTAAACGGCATCTGTACCCTTACATCAAAGTGAAGATATAGGCCTGTGTTCCAACGATCATGTAATCATACTTGAAAATAAAAACTTCTGCAAGGAGTCTAACTGCAAAACATTGAAGCATTTATATCAGTAGCATGACATATTTGCTATATATTTTCCAGAAAATTAAAGCAATCATATGCAACAATTGTACTCATAAATTAAAAATACAAAAAAAGATTATTTGTCCTCAGAGCAATGCTTTAATCAAATAATTGTCTTACAGTTTTAAAGATCTATCAGCAGCCTCTCGTTGGCTTAGTGAGCAAATGCACAGAGCAAGGAGGTCCCAGGTTCAATGTGCACTGTGTGCTGAACCGGGGCAGAGTTGGAGCACCACAGTTGGCTTCAGCGCTCCTTAGTAACGGAAAACGAAAATGTCTGAGGTTTTTGCAGTTGGTGGTTAACCATTACTCCTGCAGAGGTGCCCGAGGGGGGCCGGGGGGCACGTAAACAGCAGCGGACAGCCGCACAGCTGTAGCCCAGCAGGAGTCACTGCCCCCATGAGAGAGAAAGCGGTGGAAGCGTGCGGGGGTGGTGGGAGAAAAACATCTGGTGAAGACAAATGATGAAGTTACTCGAGCCTTTGAAAGCAGCATTGTTTACCGACGCATTAAGCAAGCCAGATCTAAAGCAAAGGGTTTGGACTTAATCAAGCCAATTATCAAAAGTGCATACTATAAATAATTAAAATTCTACATTTGTTGAGGAAAAAAAAACGTGAAAAAAATATTACATTTGATCGAAGATCACAAAAACAATTTTCTCACAAAATGATGAGTGCTTAATAGTGGAGAGTGATCTTAAAGTAGCTGCGGCCTCGACTTGGAACAGATGGTACATTAAATGTTAATAACAAAAACAGCTGCTTCACAAGAAACCTGGGTGGGGGGGATTTGGTTGATTAGCGCCTCCCGTTAGTGCCCTAATGGGGCGCAAAGCAACTAGTGCCCGGGCGCGGCGATGTTTGCGTCGCTCGCGAAATTGACCAGACATTTTGCGGCGGCGCTAAACACTACCGCCACGATCTCCTGCGCCCGCAGATCGTGACGTCAGTCGAGCGTGCAACGCCCCGGACCGGATATTGAGTGGCTCGCCCGCCGCTAGCAACGACAGGTTGAGGGGAGCATTTTGCAGTCGGGAAGGGACTGGGGGAGCGCTATTTAAAGACGACCGCTCCCTGCCTTTTTTTGTCGGCGACATTTTTGCACCACACATTCTGAGAGAGAGATAGAGTCTTCTGGAGAGATTCAACACTGTGTGAAGGAGTTTTGGGTACTGAGCAGCACTTTGCAGGTTCATTTTGATTTGACCTTCCTTGCATCAATTTAGAAGAGACTATGGGGGCTGCACTCTGAGCTCTTTCCCTGGGCCTCTCCATTGTTCTTTCCAGCAGATTTGATGTGCAGGTCCCTCCAGGCCGAGATTCAAGGTTGCAATGAGCAGGGTGTGGATGGAGAGCAAGATCGACCCTCCCCTTTAAGAACTGGCCGGCGCCAGTTTGTCTGTGTTCCATTGCTGACTGACATCACCTGAGCTTCGAGGTAGCGCCTCGCTCCTCGGCGTTAGCACCTTGAGAGGTGTGTAGCGCCTGATTTAGCGCTCAAATCACCTCCAGAGGCGATAGAAGCCAAGTTTGCAGTCGGAGGCGATAATTAGCGCCAGGCGCTAAACTTTGCGCCCGGCCGATAATTGCGCCCCAAACGGGGCGATACCGAATTTCTCCCCCCTGGTGTTTAAGATGCAACACACCTCCATCAATGGTGTCACTCTTAGTCTGTAACCGTGTCCATTCAGAAGAACAGTTGATGGAGTAAAATGCTCGAGTGATAGGATAGCAGCTTTCCTGCCCCCATAAAGCCAGGGAGGATGAACACTACCTTACTTTCAGCTTATAACAAGGCGAGCAATGGCCGCTAGCACTTTAAAAAAAAAAGGGTTAAAAAAAAAATCAATTTACAAGGTGCAGTCGTGTTTAATCCTGAGAAGCTTGAAGGTCCCGGCTCTCCACAGGTGGCAGCTGCTCTCTCCAGAATGTGAACTGGCTGTAGGTATCGGAACAAGGGAAGTCGGAAGAATGCTCTCTCTTGAGCAGAGGGAACACATGATCAACTATTTCACTCAGCCTTACGTAACTGGAAAAAGAAACAGTAGAGTTCTGCATGAGAAACTGAATACACCATCACATTAACACATTTAAGGCTGTGCAAGCAGAGCATTTACTGGTTTGTCTCTCTCTCTGTGTGCATGCATTCCGAAAATAGTATATTATGTCTGAATTTAGGCACAAGTCAGGAGTGTGATGGAATACTCTCCACTTGCCTGGATGAGTGCAGCTCCAACAACACTCGAGAAGCTCGACACCATCCAGGACAAAGCAGCCCGCTTGATTGGCACCCCATCCACCACCTTAAACATTCACTCCCTCCACCACCGGCGCACCGTGGCTGCAGTGTGTACCATCTACAAGATGCACTGCAGCAACTCGCCAAGGCTTCTTCGGCAGCACCTCCCAAACCCGCAACCTCTACCACCTAGAAGGACAAGGGCAGCAGGTGCATGGGAACACCACCACCTCCAGGTTCCCCTCCAAGTCACACATCATCCTGACTTAGAAGTATATCGGCCGATCCTTCATCGTCGCTGGGTCAAAATCCTGGAACTCACTCCCTAACAGCACTGTGGGAGTACCTTCACCACACGGACTGCAGTGGTTCAAGGCGGCGGCTCACCACCACCTTCTCGAGGGGATTTAGGGATGGGCAATAAATGCTGGCCTTGCCAGTGACGCCCACATCCCGTGAACAAATAAAAAAAATCTATGTGGTGTGTGCCTCAGTAAGACCATGTCTTCATTGTGCAGGTTGTCCCTCTGTTTTGAGGGAATTATGAGTGTTGGGTGAAAGTCCCGAATAAAAGGCAGTCAAGATTTTCCTTTTCTGTTCTGTGGTGGTTTTTCATTTGTCTATCCCATCTCCACATGCCACGAACCCACCAAGGTTGGAAAAATCCAGCCCAATGTGTTTTATTCAGACTAGAGAATTAGACTGGCTAATGTTTGCGGGGGAGGGAGTGTCGGAATCCAGAATTAATGCTCGTTACTACCAGGGGATCTGTATTTAATTAAATATAAAGTTTAAATTTAATTACAGTAGGTTAAATACTTGCTAAAAACATCATTTTAATTCCACCATTTCATTCTGATGAATATTTTGATGCTTTTTAAATCAGAAATGTGGGCATTCGCTTTGCGTTTTTAGAAATTTCTTACTCAAAGAATAATTTTTTATGAATATCTAGAAATTAAACAGTTAGTGTCCAGTCACAGGTGGAGGTTGGGTGAGAGGACCAAGCACCAAGAAGATCAGACAATAATGGCACGACCAACCGCAACCAAATGTACATCAAGAGTGCTACATTTATAAAATATCCTAGATGTACCTACTGGGGGCGGTGGGGAGAATCAAAGCCCTGATTTGGCGGACTTAGCTTAGCACAGTTGGAACAATGTCCTCCAGTGCCACACCGCCATTTGCATCAGGCTTAAAATAGCAACACGATCAGCAATTTAAAAGTTGAATGAGTATATTATTTCGTTTTGGTTGAGTCATGACATACAAAATTGGCCACCCTCACAGTGATTGGTGGGGACAGTCGATAGATTGTTGGACTCCAGGGGAATCGAGGGATATGGAGATCGGGCGGGAAAGTGGAGTTGAGGTCGAAGATCAGCCATGATCTTATTGAATGGCGGAGCAGGCGCGAGGGGCCGTATGGCCCACTCCTGCTCCTATTTATGTTCTTAAGCTGCGCAGCCTAAATAAAGAATAAGAGGGTACATTGGTCACAAGTCCCCTGACATCCCCCCCCCCGACCCCCCCTCCCCACCCTCACACTGGTTCTGCCCATAGCAACGCTGGTTTCCAGGAGTCAACAGGCATCCCATGCAATCTGTGTTGCTATGGCACAAATGATAGTAACATGCGGGCAGGTGTATTGAAGGTCAGCATCAGGCAATCCACTGGGCTGGGAAAAGGGCAGGAAGACAGCGTAGCATGTCCCCATCCAATTCCATGCCCCTGCCTACCCAAGCTGCACCCAGGGAAGACAGACGGGGCCTCAGTTTAACGTGTCATAAGGAGGACGGCACCTCCGACAGTGCAGCACTCCCTCAGTACTGCAACTGAAGTCTCAGCCTGGATTATGTGCTCAAG
Source organism: Squalus acanthias (assembly GCA_030390025.1). Taxonomy (NCBI): domain Eukaryota; kingdom Metazoa; phylum Chordata; class Chondrichthyes; order Squaliformes; family Squalidae; genus Squalus; species Squalus acanthias. The sequence goes on from CM059433.1 coordinate 4,346,970, forward strand.
TCTCTGGAGTGCGGCTTGAACCCACGACCTTCTAGCTCAGAGGTCGGGGGGGCTACCCACTGAGCCAAAGCTGACATATAAATATAGAAATGTTATGTTGTAAGGTTTTTATATGAATAAAAGGAATGCAAGTTAAATTAATGTGAAGTTTCTGAACTAATTTAATATATTTATAGAGAATAACTGATTTGTGTTTCACTATAATGTGTATGGAGTATTTTATACATTAGATTTTTATATTTGTACAGATTGTGTGCTGGGGCGGGAGGGGAGGGTTGCTTTTATGTTGGTGAGTGTTTAAATGTGTAAATATCAGGAGGCATTCGGGAATGGGGCATATTTTACAATGCAGGTTTCTGACGGAGAAAGATTCCCAGATTGCTGATTTTCCATCCATTGATTTCAAGTGAACCATGAACCCAACCTTCATAAGGGGGCATAATTTCAGAATAAGGGGGCACCCTTTTAAATCGGAAATAGGAGGAATTTCTTCTCTCAGAGGGTCGTGAATCTTTGGAATTCTCTTCCCCAGAGAGCTGTGGAGGCTGGTTTATTGAATATATTTAAGGTGGAGATGGACAGATTTTTGAATGGTAAGGGAGTCAAGGGTTATGGGGAGCGGGCAGGGAAGTGGAGTTGAGGCCAAGATCAGATCAGTCATGATCTTATTGAATGGCGGAGCAGGCTCGAGGGGCCAAATGACCGACTCCTGCTCCTACATCTTATGTTCTTGTGTATATTCTTCGTCCCGATGCTCCAATCAGTGCTCCGGCCACACACCGCTCATCACCAGGGGGCGCTCTATTCCTAAATATGTCCCTGTGGAAGATTTGTTTTTGATCGGGAAATGATTGTTTTGGAGTTTGCTATGCGAGTGTCGAGCTTAATTTGCACAGGCAGGAGGAAGAGGGTTGGCAAGTTTGGGTTAAGTGGTTGGAACATTAATCGAGGGAGGAGCAGAAAAGAATACAGGTGCAGGCAGGCTGGTGACGGCGAGTGGGAGAGAGATTAGTGGTGACAAGTGGGAGTTTGGGTTAAATGACATGGATGGTGAAAGGTTGGTGATAAAGGGGAAGGGGAGTTAGAGCACTGCCGAGTTTGGTGCTGGGCACGAGGAGAGATTGGTGGGATGAAGTGTGAGTCAGCACAGGAGAGTCAGGGTGCTAAAGAAAGAGAGAAAGGTGAAAGGAAAGGAACGGAGGAAACATTTTCTAAAAAATTGGGATTCAAGTTTTGGTAAAAGTTAGGAATGCATTTCTGGGTTAAGGGAGGATTCAGCATCAGGTCACTGGATATTCAATTAGCAGGAGGGGACATCCCGTGATCTGGGATTTGTTTGTGGGGATACAGTAAGAGTGGGATTACGGGGTGTGGCAGAGATGGGAAGGTGGAACTGGCATTGTGGGATTTAGGAGCACTGAAGGTGGTTTCATGATACGGGAATGCTAAGTGGGAGGTTATGGGATGATGTAGTTGTACAGACATTGGGTGTTGGAGTATTGGGAGTGTGCAGTGAATGGGAATGAGCGAGTATGGGAAGGAGGTTTCAGGGTACTTAAACTGGGAGAGCAATCCTGGGATGTTCGAGATCAGAGGGGATACCGGCATTTGGGAATATCGTGAAAGGGAGATCAGGGTGTGATGCAAGTGGGAGGGGTTTATTGGGATTTTCAGGGTTGGGGGGGTGGAAGTGTCAGAAGAGGAGTCATGGGGTATGGGAACACTGCAATTGGGTGGGGGGTGAGGTGGATGTAGTGGGACAGGGTTCTAAAGTCTGGGAGTAGTGTGTTGGGGTGTGGCAGTGATGGGAAGGTGCTGCTGGGGTGAGATATTCTGATCTGGGTCTACTGGGGTGAGGTTCCTAGGATGTGGTAGAACTGGGAGCAGGGGTCATGTGATCTGGCAGCATTGGCTTGGATGCGATGGTCTGTGTCAATTAGGCGAATTGCAGTACCAGGCAATACTTCAGAAGGGAGTACCAAAGGTACAGGGTGGTGGGAGAGGGTGGGGGTTCTCGGTGTGGGGGAAACTGCCTAACAATTGAGGGTTTTGTGAGGGACTGTTGGGATTGGGTACTTGGTGAGGGATAAAGGGCAGGGCAGTAAAACACAGCAAGAGGAAGCGGGTGGGGCGGGGTGGGGTGGGGAGGGGGGAGGTACTGTTGCTTGGAATGGGAGTAGCAAGATGTGGCAGTAGTGAGCGTAGAGTGGCAAGCAGGGTAGTTGGCACAGGAGTTGTGACAGATGGCAGGGAGCAGGAAAAGGCAAGGCCACTCAGGGTGGCAAGAGGCTGTAGAAGTGAACGGGGATGGTACAGCGCTTGGGGTGGGTGGGTGGGGGGGCAGTAAGACACAGTAGGAGAGATCAGAGAAAGGCATGGCTGCTTAGTGGGTCCAGTGAGATATATGTAGAAGGAAGTGTGGTAGAGGGTTTAAGAAAAGAAAGGGAAAATGCGTTCAAGCATTAGGAAATGCATTATCGGGCCTGAATGCTATGTGCAAAATATTTGAAGTAATCAACAATTTAGTTAAAGCAGAATTCTTGAAAAAAAAATACACATCTCCAATAAATTAAAGAAATGAGCGTCTACTCACGATGAAACGTTGGTCTTTGCATGCTCCTGTATTAGTTCGCCTTTAGGATTGACTGTAAAAATTCTATTTATTGGGACACCGACTTGTTTATAGGAGTAAACATCCTGTAGAAAAAAAGAAAAAACTTGTATCGAGTGTTTATGATCTTAGGTCATGTTTTGTGCTATTCACTTACACCTGTGTAATCCAGGTCTAAAGCTGCAGATGACATGTTTCTGATGATCTGTATCACCCTTGGAAGTTTATTCATTCAGAATACAATTTAGGAGGGAATTAGAATACTCACAGATGAAATAAAGATAATTAAACGGTCATTAAAAAAAAATCTGGAGCGTTTAAATACTTATAAGGCACCAAGGCTCGATGAGCACCAGAAAATACATTAAAACAGCCCCGAACAAATGAAATATTTTTTCTTAAAACTTTAAACAAAGATGGTCCACCATGGTGATGTGTTGCAGGGATCTTCTCAGAACTGGGAGTAAATTAGGTGCAGAGGAGTTTTCTTGGGTATGAGTGACAGGTTGAGAAAGCTCCCACTTGCTTGCAGCGCCAGTGTCTTACTGGAGCTCTTGTGTGTCCCTGCTGTGACACCTGCTCTCAGAGAGGAAGCCAAGGCTGATAGTGACAAGTCGATTCAGAACAGCCAGAACTGCCTGGCACACCCACACATACTTGTGCCTACAGCCCCGGTCTCTGCCACACGTATGTGGAAAAAAAATTAAAATGGGCAAACGACAGGTCTCACAGTCAGCAATCTCACCCACCATTCTCGCCTCTTAATTATTCTTAAAAAAAAAATTGCAACTGCGTATTTTTAGATACCGGGATTCCCTAAAGAGAGCTGCAAAAAAAACGGTTTGAAATAGCTAATTTTATACATTGTTAACAAATGCTAAATCCGCTTTTAAACTTGCAAAGGACGCTGCAAAAAAAAAAGCTGCTGGCTGTTGGTTTCAATTTAACACCGTCTTGCAACACAGACGGGCATTACATCAGGAGAGTATATTCTTTTATTTTAAATATGTCATATGAAGTACTAGACACAATCAAAATATTTACATGCAAGTCACAAAGTCTACACCAAAATGATGGAAGATGCACCAAATAAGAGAGAGGGTCAGAAATCACATTTTCAGTCTGGGGAGAACGAGCGTATCCCTGGAAACTAAATCTCATACCTTCAGCACAAATATTCTCCTTCAGAAATGTCTAAGTCCACCTCTGTTCACAATTACACGTTGTTAATATAAAGAAGGACAGCCACCCAGCCCGATGAACGCTAACTCTGAATGTTGTATTCAAAACCGAAAAGGTAAATTCTGCATTTCAATAGGCAATGTAACAGACATTGACTTGAGTGCAGAAACAGAAGAGGTGAAACATGGCGAGTGGCCCTAAACAGGAACAGAAGAGACTGAGAACGGTCAAGCCGCTATCCTGCCAGTTACACGGTGATGGCCCCGCCAGGGCCCTCCAGTTTACCGGCGGGCGCCTCGTTCGCATGTCACTAGCGGGTCCCAGGCAGCGCGTGAGCCCCCATCCAGTGAGGGCCATGTGAACCGCTCTGGAGGCCGATGCACTTCATTGCACTTGGTGTACCAGCCGTCAAACATAGGCCGAGTCCCACAGGAGCTAGGATAGCAGGTCCCGGCGAAGGGAGTTTCTGCCCCCCACCAGCCCCTTAACTGCAGTAGCCTTTTAAAAGGAGCAGGCAGATAAGGACGACTGGGAAATCCAGCGTTGGTCGGGATCTGCCGTATCTGGGTCCCCGCCGACTTCTGTGCTGTTCTGCCCGACGTCTGATGGAGTTACGGCGGGAGTTTGCTGGAACAGCTGCATAAATTCCGCCCCAAATGATCGGAATAAGCTGGGTAAGCGGAATGTTATTATTCCCTTATAATTACGTAAAATGTATCGGATGAGAAAATGCCATTCAGCCCATCAAGCAGGCTACTTTCATTGTACTATCCACAACCCCCCCCCGCCCACCCCCCCGAGATATCTGCGCTCCTCTAATTCTGCCCTCTTGAGCATCCCCGATTATAACCGCTCAACCTTTGGTGGCCGTGCCTTCTGTTGCCTAGGCCCCAAACTCTGGAATTCCCTGCCTAAACCCCTTCACCTCTCTACCTCTCTTTCCTCCTTTAAGACGCTCCTTAAAACCTACCTCTTTGACCGAGCTTTTGGTCACCTGCCCTAATTTATCCTTATGTGGCTCGGTGTCAAATTTTTTGTCTTAAAATACTCCCGTTTTACTATGTTAAAGGCGCTATATAAATACAAGTGGTTGTTGTTTGTGCTTCAGTGGACAGGGTTTTGACTTACATTGGATCGGTTTCCAAAAGCACCATAGAAGGGCTCTTTATTCGGGTAAAAGAGGTTCCTGATGTCGGTTAGGCACTGGATCTTAAACTTTTCAGGCTTCTTTTCAATTACTTCTCTGAAATGAAAAATGATCAATGAATATACACGGATAACAATTTGTGAAATCACTTGAAATGGAATTGTAAACTTGAAGGATCAGGGGAGCTTGAACATTAAAAGTTGGTTTTAGACAAAATAAAATTACAATAATCAGAACTTTATCAAAAAGCTGCACTGAGTTGCCCATTTCCATTTTAATATTTGGCTTCCGTACAACAGATGTCATTTTAATGAATTAATGCATCTAATTCGAACCCACACTCAACCATTTTCAGATTAACAAATCTAAATCTATTCAGCATCAGACTTCTAGCACTCAAATTAAATTTGAAAGGAGAGAGAGTGATTCTGCTCAGTCCAAGCCGATATTAATAGCAGACACTGTGGCAGCAATATCAACATCCAGTCGCAATTTTTTGAACGCGATTTAGGAAGGGGTTACAAATTTTGGTCTTCACGTGGGTTCTGGATTTTCAACGTGAATCACACTGGCTGCTGAAAAGATCCATTTACATGAAAAGTGGAATTGAAAAAAGAGAGGCATTAATAAAAGCAATACAAGGAACATTACCTGTGCAATGCGGAGAACACACTACTGGGACACAGCAACAAAGGGCCTTTTGGCAACACTGTTCCCTTTTCATTAACCCAGTGCAAATATCCTCGAGTCATGTCGGCCATCCCAATAGCACGTGCAGAGCAATACAGGAACTTGTACCCATTTCTGCAGAGGAAGATAAAATATTTACAGCACTCAAATGATTATGGGCCAGAAATTCGGGTCTCCACGGGTGAGTACGCGCTGTGTACTCACCCGTAGACCCAACGAAAGTGCCAGTTTCGCGCACGCACTGCGCATGCGCTGGAAACCAGAACTTCCGTTCCCCTGAAGGAAGGGGTTCAGAGGTCGAATGCGTGCGCCGGAGAGGCAGCGCGCACGCAGCGAACTTCATTTTTTTTTCAGGTTTCTCCGTGAGGGTAAGTACGGAGAAGCTGCACAGGAAAAAAGGAGGCGCAAGGCCTGCTTTTAACAAGGTAAGTGGTGAATTAAGTACAATTTAAAAAAATTTCAACAGGTTTATCTTTTTTACATACTTTAAAGAAAGGTAAGTTTATTTTTAGCACCGTTAAAAAGTGTAATTAATTTTTTCAAAAATTTAAATTTTTGTTTAAAGTAGTTAATTTATGTAATTTATAGTTATTTTAAAAATGTGATTTTTTTTTTAATGAAGTTTTAGTGAGGTTTTGGGGCCAATCTCTATTCATAGATTTGACAGGTCTTCCTGTCAAAATCTATGAATGGAGATTCCCTGCTCCGATTGGCTCTCCATAGCCCACGTGATCCCAGGGGACGCTTCGAACTAACTGCGCCCCTGGGACACGCGAGCACTGGGCGCCGGCAGCTGGAGGAGGCCCAGGACCGGAATTCCACGCGGGCCCGAAGCACAACGGCAGGCGCGCTAGGTAAGTACGCACGCGATCTTTGCACCCGCGGGAAGCCGGAGAGCCGGATTTCTGGCCCTATATATATTCAGCCATTGCACTTTCTTGATCTCCCGGGCCATGAATATCCTGCAGCTGATTGGACAGGGATAATCCTGATCGCAGCCGTGTGCATCTCAAAGTTGTTGCCACGCCTTTATTTTTAAACTTTGTAATCGACTGGAAGGGAGCGATAGCCCAAGCAATTCTGCATACGTTCTGTGCACTCTCTTTCTGTCGAGTTCCATTATAGTTTAATATAGTGTCTACCAGGGTATTTGTCCATGATTTTTAAATTTCCTGTCACTCAAGGGAGGATCCAAATCACTAAAAGCTAATGCACGGGTACAAAAAGTAATCAGAAAGGCTAATGGAATGTTAGCCTTTATCCCAAGGGGGTCGGAATTCAAAAGTGAGGACGTCATTCTTCAGTTGTACACAGCCTTGGTCAGACCCCATCTGGACACTGCGTTCCATTCTGGGCACCACACCTCAGGAAGGATATACTGGCCTTGGTGTGGGTGCAGCCCAGATTCACCAGAATGATATCAGGGCTTAAAGGGTTAAGTTACGAGGACAGGTTGCATAAACCTATCTTGTATTGCATTTAGTTTAGATGGTTGAGGGGGGTGATCTAATCACGGTGTTTAAAATGATTAAGGAATTTGATCGGGTAGATACAGAGAAACTATTTTCTCCGATGGGGGGGAAATACAAAACAAGAGGATATAACCTTAAAATTAGAGCAAGACCATTTAGGAGTGAAATCAGGAAGCAATTGGAAATCTGGAATTTGCCCCCCCAAAAGGCTGGGTGATCATTTCAACTGAAATTAGCAAGTCTAAGATTGATAGATTTTTGTTGGGCAAGGGTATTGAGGGTTACGGAACCAAGGCGGGTAGATGGGAGTTAGGATACAGATTAGCCATGATCTCACTGAAAGGGGGAACAGGCTCGAGGGGCTGAATGGCCTCCTGCTGTTCCCACATTCCGCTGATCTCCCTCGCCCACGCCAGAATTGCAAAAGGGGAGGGGTTATTTAAATATCTAAATTCAACAACAACTTGCATTTATATAGCCCCTTTAATGTAACAGAATGTCCCAAGGCCCTTATTCATCCCAATGCCTCTATCCAACATTCTTTTCCGATCCAGAACATGGATGAATTCAATTACCTGAAATGGTTGAGTAACTTCAACTCAGGTCTGAGTACTGATAGTGTCCCAAAATGCAAATCTGTACTCCAATTGCCATTAATTTGGCAAAATCACATTTGGACATGCAATAATAGTCAGTTTAGGAGATTTTTTTTTAAAGTTGCAGGAATATGGCAGAGTGTTCTTAAAGCTGGGTTTTCTTTCAGTCTACTTCATACCCACGTAAACAATGTCTTTCTCTCAGGACCTGCTATTCAAAGGTTTGATTAACTTCACCAAGATACATGACCACAGCCTGAAACATGATGCGCACTTTCCAGGCCCTGTGTAATACAATCTCCGGGTGCCTTATTTTCACTAAACTTGTGTCGCTATAATTTATCTTCTACATAAGCCTACGGTAGGGGAGGTTTGATTTACCTACTTAAAACTATTCACTTTATTTACAAGACTAGAATACAAAGTTAGGATAACATCTGAGGCCCACGGTCATCTCAACTAGAATTAAATAATCCTCTTTATTCAAGACAGCCAAATAGTTCCTCACCTGTGACCCTCACAAACCATTCTAATTTCCTGTTCTGATGTTTTGACTAGAGAATGTCTATCTTGAGAGAACTTAATGCTGCCAGAGGAGTACAAAATGCAATTAAATGCTTTATTTCCCACTATTGCCATCATTCACCATGAGGAATTCAAACACAGAAAAGTTATTGTTTTAACAGGAAATGTGATCAAGTTGTTTTAACACTTACTATTTAGTGTATTAATGCTGCAGTATTACGGGACTTTCCCCCCTCCACTCCTCTCCCAGGACATGCTGATGCGCACTAGGTTACAGCTCTACAGACATTGCAGACCTCCCGTACCTCACCCACGTGGCTTTTCTTCAGGAGTGCTCAGGCAGGGGGGGGGGCTCAGACATGGGGGGGGCTCAGACAGGGGGGGGGCTCAGACAGGGGGGGGGGCTCAGACAGGGGGGGGCTCAGACAGGGGGGGGCTCAGACATGGGGGGGGGCTCAGACAGGGGGGGGGCTCAGACAGGGGGGCGGGCTCAGACAGGGGGGGGACTCAGACAGGGGGGGGGGGCTGAGGGGGGGGGGCTCAGACATGGGGGGGGGCTCAGACAGGGGGGGGCTCAGACAGGGGGGGGGGCTCAGACAGGGGGGGGCTCAGACAGGGGGGGGCTCAGACATGGGGGGGCTCAGACATGGGGGGGGGGCTCAGACAGGGGGGGCGGGCTCAGACAGGGGGGGGACTCAGACAGGGGGGGGGGCTCAGATGGGGGGGGCTCAGACAGGGGGGGGGCTTAGACAGGGGGGGTGGGGAGGGTCAACAAATCTATTCAACTATGGAGGGCATCACAACTGAGCCCCATCCCGTCCAGACCGGCACAGCTTCCAGCAGGGTCACTGGATAGTAATCAAGGCCTTGGACGGCAGGAGGATAGAATAATTGGCATTGGCTGCTATGTGTAGCAACATAAATATGTTTAGGATTTTGTTGCACATTGGGATCAGAGCAATTCTTTCATAAGAACATAAGAAATAGAAGCTGGAGTAGGCCATTTGGCCCCTCGAGCCTGCTCCGCCTTTCAGTGAGATCATGGCTGATCTTCTACCCCATCTCCACTTTCCTGCACTATCCCCATATCCCTTGATTCCCTTAATATTCAAAAATCTATCGATCTCTGTCTTGAATATACTCAACGACTGAGCCTCCACAGCCCTCTGGGGTAGAGAATTCCAAAGATTCACCACCCTCTGAGTGAAGAAATTTCTCCTCATCTCAGTCCTAAATGGCCGACCCCTTATTCTGTGACTGTGATCCCTGGCTCTAGACTCCCCAGCCAGGGGAAACATCCTCCCTGCATCTACCCTGTCAAGCCCTGTAAGAATTTTGTATGTTTCAGTGGGATCACTTCTCATTCTTCTAAACTCCAGAGAATATAGGCCTATATTGCTATTTCCCACCCCCCAGGGAAGAGCAATCCGAATTGATTTTTTCCCTTTCAGAGCTCAAGGACACGGAGGCAAATTGTGGTGGCCCATGGTTGCCCTGGAGGGTTGAGTTCAGCTATCTCAGCACACACCAGGCCTCAAACCGGTCAGCCCCTGAGCCTGTATGGCATCGTACAGCACCAGGTAGAGCAATTTCCCATGCAGCCATCATGGGAATAACATCGTGGATTTTCTATCAAACTTCTAAATAATTGTCTGTTGGAAGAACTGGTTTACTAGAAACGGATTTTACAACTAAAAAAAAAACTTCCAACATAGTCTTATTACCATTACTCAATCTCTAAATTCATGAACTGATGCAATATACATAGATGAAGATCTTAAGTAACAACAGAACATGCTGGAAATACTCAGCAGGTCAAACAACATCCGTGGAGAGAGAAACAGAGTCAACGTTTCAGGTCGATGACCCTTCGTCAGAACTGGAAAAAGCTGGAGATGGAACAGGTTTTTAAGCGAGTGTAGGGGCAGGGAGAGGGGGGAGGGGAGGAAAGAACAAAAGGGAAGGTCTGTGATAGGGTGGAAGACAGGAGAGATTAAAAGACAAAAGGGATGATGGTGCAAGGCAAAAGGAGATGGTAATGGGACAAGTTAAGAAACAAAAGATGTGTCTAGATGAGGTGTAAATGGGAATGGCAGAATCATCGACAGCTGCCATGTGAGAGAGAAAAAAAGATTTTTTTTTTTAAACGATAGGGGCCGAGGTTATAGTCTGAAATTGTTGAACTCAATGTTAAGTCCAGAAGGTTGTAAAGTGCCTAATCGAAAGATGAGGTGCTGTTCCTCGAGCTTACGTTGAGCTCGTTGGAACAGTGTAATAGGCCGAGGACGGAGAGGTCAGAGTGGGAGTGGAGTGGAGAATTAAAGTGACAGGTGACCGGAAGCTCGGGGTCACCCTTACAGACTGAACGGAGGTGTTCCGCAAAGCGGTCACCCAATCTGCGTTTGATCTCCCCAATGTAGAGGAGACCGCATCATGAGCTTTGCGAAACACCTCCGTTCAGTCCGTAAGGGCTGACCCCGAGCTTCCAGTCGCCTGTCACTTTAATTCTCCGCTCCACTCCCACTCTGACCTCACCGTCCTCGGCCTCTTACAATGTTCCAATGAAGCTCAACGTAAGCTCGAGGAACAGCACCTCATCTTTCGATTAGGCACTTTACAGCCTTCTGGACTCTACATAGAGTTCAACAATTTCAGATCATAACCTCGACCCTAATATATATTTTTTTCTTTTCTCTCCCACATGGCAGCTGTTGGTGATTCTGCCATTCCCATTTACACCTCATCTAGAGTCATTTTTTTTCTTAACTTGTACCATTACTATCTCCTTTTGCCTTGCACCATCATCCCTTTTGTCATTTAATCTCTCCTGCCTTCCAGCCTATCACAGACCTTCCCTTTTGTTCTTTTCTCCCCTCTCTACTTTCCCTGCCCCTGCACTTGCTTAAAAATCTGTTACATCTCCAACTTTTTCCAGTTCTGACGAAGGGTCATCGACCTGAAACGTTAACTCTGTTTCTCTCTCCACAGATGCTGCCTGACCCGCTGAGTATTTCCAGCACTTTCTGTTTTTATTTCAGATTTCCAGCATCCGCAGTATTTTGCTATTGAAGATCTAAAGTGTTGGTCTCATACAGAATGCTTGCCCAAGTCAGAAGGTCATGGGTACAAGCCCCACTCCAGGAACTTGAGCACAAAATCTTCAGTGAGTACCGAGGAAGTGCTGCACTGTCAGAGACGCTGTCTTCAGATACGTTAAGTTAAAATGAGGCCCGATCTGCCTGTTTTGGTGGAGGTAAAATATCCCATGGTCCTAGTCAAAGTCGGGGAGTTCTGCGAATGTCGAGGCATTGTCAATTATCCCTCAACCAACACGACTAATACAAACTCTGATGATTTATGTCATTTGCCATTTGTGGGACCTTGCTGGGTACAAATTGGCTGCTGCACCTGCCGACAGAACCGTGACCGCACTGCAGATTAATTCATTGGCTGTGAAGCGCGTTGGGACATTCTGAAAACGTGGAAGAAACTATATAAATCCAAGTTTGTTCTTCCTTTAAAACTGTAGGTGTTGCTACGAAGATGGAACCGGCCTATTCATTTCAGAGTTACTTGTGGCGTTGCATCCAGCTGGTTTCAAGGATCAGAGCTGGTATGTGCTGCTGCAGCCCGTGTGGCCTTGTAAACAGATTAAAAACCACACTGGAACATCCAAGGTACAATTTAACAAAATGATTGTAAAAGTAACTACAAAACTTACTGGCTAACTTTGTGATACAGTTTTGCGATGCCTTGATGCGTCCAGTCCTTACCAAGCGTAGGTAAAATGTGACCCAAGGCATCAGATCTGTGCAAATATAAAATATATAATTTGTTCAGCCTTCCATTGAAAGAAAATAGTCCGTATTTGGAAAACAAATTGACTCCACTCCAAACATGACTAATGACGATACGAGAGAACCTCAGATCGACACGTACCTTGTAATTGTTCCATCAATATCAGAAATAACAATTCTGTCATTCCAGTTCCAGAGGTAGATAGTACCTTCACAGCGACACGTGCCCTGGTATTGTGTTGTGACACTAAACACTACATCATTTGGACCATCCTTTAGTTGGAGACATTTCTGTAAATCAGAAAATACAGGTGTGTGAACCAACTAACACAGTCTGTGTCAAACCACAGTCTGTCAAACAGCTTTGAGTCGGTGTCGAACAGCTTTTTAAAAATTCGTTTTTATGGGATGTGGGCGTCGCTGGCAAGGCCAGCATTTATTGTCCATCCCTAATTGCCCTCGAGAAGGTGGTGGTGAGCCGCCGCCTTCTTGAACCGCTGCAGTCCGTGTGGTGAAGGTACTCCCACAGTGCTGTTAGGGAGGGAGTTCCAGGATTTTGACCCAGCGACGATGAAGGAACGGCCGATATACTTCTAAGTCAGGATGGTGTGTGACTTAGAGGGGAACTTGGAGGTGGTGGTGTTCCCATGAGGCCTGCTGCCCTTGTCCTTCTAGGTGGAAGAGTTCACGGGTTTGGGAGGTGCTGCCGAAGAAGCCTTGGCGAGTTGCTGCAGTGCATCTTGTAGATGGTACACACTGCAGCCACGGTACGCTTTGGTTCATGTGATCTCTTAAAATGACCAGTTTGTGCACTGTGGATTGATCATTTTATATTATATACACAATTTAAAAAATTGAGTGCAGTTACTTATAACTACAAAGAACAACTGGCTCAGTTTAAATCCGTTGGAGCATGGGCCCACAGTACAAGAGGATTTGAGTATAAGAGTCTTCCTGCAATTATATAGGGCCCTGGTGAGACCACACCTGGAGTACTGTGTACAGTTTTGGTCTCCTTACCTAAGGAAGGATATTCTTGCCACAGACGGAGTGCAACGAAGGTTCACCAGACTGGTCCCTGGGATGGGGGGATTGTCCTATGAGGAGAGATTGAGTAGACTAGGCCTATATTCTCTAGAGTTTAGAAGAATGAGTGGTGATCTCATTGAAACATACAAAATTCTTACAGGGCTTGACAGAGTAGATGCAGGGAGGATGTTTCCCCTGTCTGGGGAGTCTAGAACCAGGGGTCAGAGTCTCAGAATAAGGGGTCGGCCATTTAGGACTGAGATGAGGAGAAATTTCTTCACTCAGAGGGTGGTGAATCTTTGGAATTCTCTACCCCAGAGGGCTGTGGAGGCTCAGTCGTTGAGTATATTCAAGACAGAGATCGATAGATTTTTGAATATTAAGGGAATCAAGGGGATAGTGCAAGAAAGTGGAGTTGAGGTCGATGATCAGCCATGATCTCATTGAATGGTGGAGCAGGCTCGAGGGGCCGAATGGCCGACTCCTGCTCCTATTTCTTATGTTCTTAGTACAAAACTGGCCCATCTAAATTAGCAATCACACTCTAGTGGATGTATAGAGTGAAAAGTACAAGAATTCACCAGGCATGTTGGTGTAGTGGAATAGAGGGACCCCAAACATTGTGCTTATTTCACACCTGACCCAAGAGTGTTCAATACTAAGACAGAGTGAGAAAATGGAACAGATTTAGGGCAGAGAGCAGGAGAATTAGGGTTTTTTTTTACACAAAGTGTTATGAGGCAGCAGTGGCATTCCTCACTTGATGAGCGTAAAAGTTCACCAAAAAATAAAGCTGGACTTCACATGGAGTCGTGTACCAGAGTTTCCTGGAATGGCTCGGGCATATCACAACTTTAGTACGCTTGATAATAGAAACATAGAAGATAGGAGCAGGAGTAGGCCATTCGGCCCCTCGAGCCTGCTCCGCCATTTAATGAGATCATGGCTGATCATCCAAATTCAGTACCCTGTACCTGCTTTCTCCCCATATCCCTCGAGTTATACCAAACCTTTACACTGACATGCACACAAAACTGCTCTGCGTGCCAATATAATTTCAACCCAGAAAGAAAGAAAAGGAATATTTAAGTAAGCCATTAACAAAGCCTTATACTACAGCATTCCCTCAACAGACAAGTTATCCTACATAACAACAGAAAACGCTGGAAAAACTCAGCAGGCCAGGCAGCATCCGTGGAGAGAGAAAGAGAGTTAACGTTTCAGGTCGATGACCTTTCGTCAGAACTGGGAAGAGCCGGAAATCAAATAGATTTAAGGCCAGAGTAAAGCTGGGAAAAGGGGGAGGGGATAATAGAACAAAGGGGGAGATGAAGAGACATTAAGAGACATTAAGAGATATGCAAGGATAGAGGTGGTGTTAATGTGACAGATTAAGGCTGAAAGAAGTGTGAAATCCACTGGCAGAATGAAGGCCAGCTGCCAGCTTCTAGGAGGAAAAAAAAGGTAGGGGGTGCAAATAAAAGGGTGGAAAAAATAAAATATAAATGTGATTGGAGCTGAGGTTATGATCTAAAATTGTTGAACTCGATATTGAGTCCAGAGGGCTGTAGCGTGCCTAAACGAAAGATGAGGTGCTGTTCCTCGAGCTTACGCTGCGCTTCCGTGGAACAGTGTAATAGGCCGAGGACGGTGAGGTCAGAGTGGGAGTGAAGCGGTGAATTAAAGTGACAGGCCACCGGGAGCTCGGGGTCCCCCTTACGGACTGAACGGAGGTGTTCCGCAAAGCGGTCACCCAATCTGCGTTTGGTCTCCCCAATGTAGAGGAGACCACATCGTGAGCAGCGAATACAGTATACTAAATTGCAGGAAGTACAAGTAAATCGCTGTTTCACCTGGAAGGGGTGTTTGGGGCCCTGGACAGTGGGAAGAGGGGAGGTGTAAGGGCATGTGTTGCATCTCCTGCGCGTGCACGGGAAGGTGCCGGGCGAAGGGGAAGGGGTGCTGGGGGTGGTAGAGGAGTGGACTAGGGTGTCGCGGAGGGAGCGGTCCCTGCGGAATGCTGAAAGGGGAGGTGAGGGGAAGATGTGTTTGGTGGTGGGATCACGCTGGAGGTGGCGGAAATGGCGGAGGATGATCCGTTGAATGTGGAGGCTGGTGGGGTGAAAGGTGAGGACAAGGGGAACCCTATCGTGGTTCCAGGAGGGAGGGGCAGGGGTGAGGGCAGATTGGGTGACCGCTTTGCGGAACACCTCCGTTCAGTCCGTAAGGGGGACCCCGAGCTCCCGGTGGCCTGTCACTTTAATTCACCGCTTCACTCCCACTCTGACCTCACCGTCCTCGGCCTATTACACTGTTCCACGGAAGCGCAGCGTAAGCTCGAGGAACAGCACCTCATCTTTCGTTTAGGCACGCTACAGCCCTCTGGACTCAATATCGAGTTCAACAATTTTAGATCATAACCTCAGCTCCAATCACATTTATATTTTATTTTTTCCACCCTTTTATTTGCACCCCCTACCTTTTTTTTCCTCCTAGAAGCTGGCAGCTGGCCTTCATTCTGCCAGTGGATTTCACACTTCTTTCAGCCTTAATCTGTCACATTAACACCACCTCTATCCTTGCATATCTCTTAATGTCTCTTAATGTCTCTTCATCTCCCCCTTTGTTCTTTTATCCCCTCCCCCTTTTCCCAGCTTTACTCTGGCCTTAAATCTATTTGATTTCCGGCTCTTCCCAGTTCTGACGAAAGGTCATCGACCTGAAACGTTAACTCTCTTTCTCTCTCCACGGATGCTGCCTGGCCTGCTGAGTTTTTCCAGCGTTTTCTGTTGTTATTTCAGATTTCCAGCATCCGCAGTATTTTGCTATCGCTAAGTTATCCTACATATTTTGCAATGATGAAAAGTATTACACAGAAACTAGCCATTCAGGTCAACCAGCCCGTATTGGCGTTTACCCTCTACGTGAGCTTTAGTCCGAACCCCATATGCCTATCCAGTCCCATATCCCTTTATTCTCTTTTCCTTGAACCACCCAGCTAGCCTATTCTTAAAAGTTGGCATGATCTCTGCTTCAATCACTCGCTCCCGCAGTGCATTCCGCGGCTTCTAAACCCTCCGTACAAAATCCTCCCTCCTGCTCTCCGTCCTAAATCTCTCACATTTAATCTTGTATCTTTCTGGAAACAATCTGTCTCATCCCCTCATAATTTTAAGCAACACTATCAAATCACCCTTTAATGTCTTCTGTTGATCGAGTGGAAATCAAATGAAACGAGCCCCAGTTTTTCCAAGTCTTCCCTCATACCAGGCAGAATCCTAGTGAATCTGCACTGTACCCTCGCTCTTCGCTCAATGTCCTTCCTATAGTGTGGAGCCCAGAACTTTCACAGTTTTCCAACTGTGGTCTTACTAAGGTTTTATACAGATCTTCCATTACATCTCTACTTCTTTGTTCTATACCTCTTGCCATAAAGCCCAGCATTCCATTAGCTTTTTATTTTATGGCCTTAATTACTGGAGGTGCTGAATGCTCAAATCTCTCTGCTCTTCCACATCACCCAGCTCTCCTCCATTCAAAGTATAATTATTACTTTTATTTTTTTTTAAATGAAAATGTACATTGAATTCCATCTATCACCTTTCTGTCCATTCTACCATCTTAATAATATCCCCTTGGTCCTTAGGATTATTTATCATGTCTCCTATTTTAGTATTAACTGAAAATTTGGACGCCACTCCGTGGGACATCACCACCCACTTCCAACCACTCGGAGACCCGTCTTTAATTCCTGCTCAGTTTCTTCTATTCTAACCAGTTTTTAAATACTAGTTGCTACCCTTCCTCTAATTCTATACCCCTCAATCTTCCCCAGTACTCTCTCGTGTGTGGTCACACACAGACTTTCGGAAAGTCCATTTACACCACGTACGCGCCAGTTTCCCCCTCCACCATTTCCGTCACCTCCTCAGGTTTGTCGAGCGCAATCTCCTTGCGGAAACCCGTGTCGGCTGCTTCTGACTATTTTTTTCCATTTAAATATTTTAGTAATTTAAACTTTTACAGACTGTGTAGAATGCAAGACAGCTGGATGCCACGAGACTGGAAGAGTTTCTGTAACTTTCAAAATAGCCACAACTCAGATTTTCCTGCAGTTATGGAGGTTTATTTTGCTCCTCATTTCCATGTTCTAGTCACCACCGAGTATTTATACAACACCTTTAACATAGTAAAACGTCCCAAAGGTGCTTCACAGCTACCAACATAAAATGTTAGTTCTAGTCCAGATCAACAGAATGATTGAAACTCTCTTGTATTGGATGCATTAATGCATTTCTAATACCCTGTATAATGTAATGACCTACAAGTTATTTTGTACCCAGTGGTCCATTGTTTACAAGATGGTGTTGCAGCAGGACAGCAGCACAGCAAAGGTGCAACAGGACGCATGGACCAGGGCAGACCTTTCAATTAGAGAGTTGTTTAAATTTAACAGCGTAAACCAAGTAGCACTTTAAAATGAAATGTTAACACACAGTATTTGATTGACACTGATCCTTTGACAAGGTATTGCTGGAAAAATAAAAGCCACCTGATGGTAGACCTCTGGGACCACAATTAGCAGGTAGCAACCTACATCTCTAACCATATGATTTTACATAGAAACATAGAAGATAGGAGCAGGAGTAGGCCATTCGGCCCCTCGAGCCTGCTCCGCCATTCAATGCGATCATGGCTGATCATCCAAATTCAGTACCCTGTCCTTGCTTTCTCCCCATATCCCTTGATCCCTTTAGCCTTAAGAAATATATCTAACTCCTTCTTGAATATATTTAATGAATTGGCCTCAACTGCCTTAAGAGAATGCCACAGGTTCACCACTCTCTGGGTGAAGAAATTCCTCCTCATCTCAGTCCTAAATGGCTTACCCCTTATCCTTAGACTGTGACCCCTGGTTCTGGACTCCATCGGGAACATCCTTCCTGCATCTAGTCTGTCTAGTTCTGTTAGAATTTTATAAGTTTCAATGAGATCCCCTCTCATTCTTCTAAACTCTAGCGAATACAAGCCCAATTGACCCAATCACTCCTCATACGTCATTCCTGCCATCCCAGGTATCAGTCTGGTGAATCTTTGCTGCACTCCCTCCATGGCAAGAACATCCTTCCTCAGATAAGGCGACCAAAACTGCACACAATACTCAAGGTGTGGGCTCACCAAGGCCCTGTACAACTGCAGCAAGACATCCTTGCTCCTGTACTCGAATCCTCTTGCTATGAAGGCCAACATACAGATCACGTGAAACTAGATCCAATAAAGTAATTTGTACTTACGAGCTGGTCAGAGGTGAGGCGAAGGGATTTCACATATGAAATGTAGGATAAAGCTGGCAGGTCGAGCTCTTGCTGGCCTGCGCTACAATTTTGGTTGATCATTCTAACATCTTCATCACTTGATGATGATTCGTCTTTTAACCTAACGGAAGTTCAAGCACAGCACAGTACTGACGAGCTGCGACAGTTCATTCTAATTCTTTCAGGATAATAACAGGTTGAAATATACACATCATCATACTGAGGAAACAAAGATGTTGTAGCCCCCCCATCAAACCCAGACACCAACATCCACCACGGAGAGAGTTGCTTTTAACTTGTTGGTGACGATCAGCCACCGTAACTCCACATTTTAAGTCTGCTTCTTTTTAATTAAATTGACAGAGTTTGAAACATCACATTATTTCATTAGAAAGTAGAATTTCCCTGCTTTAAGAATAAATCCATTAGACCAATGCAGAGACTATGGTGCAATTCTGCTCCAGAATGTAATGGCAATGAAGCGTGCACACCCCTACATTCGTATAAATGGGTTTGGTTTCACGTTAAATGTGTAACATCGCGAAATGGTCATTTTGAATGTGAGAAGTTCTGGATGCAGCTCAGTGGTGTGATGTACACACTGGTGTTTTGGATGGTCGGACAGAAATTTAAGCTTGCTGTTTCCCCACGCGGAATCGTCCAATCCCAGTCATGACACTGGGGTGATGCACAACGCAGAGGCCAGATGTTTCCTCAGAGAGAGAGAATGAAAGGGGGTGGTGGAGGGGGGCGGAGAAGCCAGCTCCTGGTGGCCAGCTCCGAGACAGGCAGTGGCCTGTGTGTTCCGTCTTATTTTCCCCTCATCCAATGTTAGTATATGGCACAGGACATCCAAGATTGGGAGAGCATGGCAATAATAATTATTAACAGCAATATTAAAATACGGAGTTGGACAGAACTGTTAGCCGAGAGCTGCAGATTGCCTACTCCAAACAAATATAACAATTTAATCTTGTATGCAATTTGGAGGGTATTATGAATTAACGTGTTTGAAGGTTTAATAGGTTTCCTTCATTGCATTTTAAAATATTCACAGCAGAAATTTACATAAAATCAATTCCTCCAGGTATTACATTATTAGTAGTATTTGGGTCATTTGTAAGCTGGAAAGAACAGTCAGTCCCAGAGGCTTCAATGAGACATTGAAATGCCTGTTCACATCCCCTTAAAAGAAACACTGTTGACAGTTCTTCAGCAGTGGCAGAAGGACACAAATTAAGGAATGCAGTGAAGAGCAAGAATCAATCAGAATTTCAACAGCTTAATACCTGCTTCCAGAACGTGCAGACTGCTCCCTTGTATCCTGCCCACTTCGAATCTGCTCGATTTCTGGTTCCTGTAACATAGCAATGCAGATAGTTTAGACTTGCGTTTCATCTTTCAAAAATCACAGGGATGGCAAAGTCACATTTCCTGCTTTACATGTATTAAAGTGGTAATAATAGACATGATGATACACGTCCGATACAGAGTTCAGTGAAAGTACCGGATCACTATTGTACCATTACCACATTCTTCCCAGAAGCTTATTTTAAAAAAAATAGACCCACAAAAGGTATCCGATTGAAATAAAAAAGCTAAAAATTAATCCACTATTGTCACAATTATGGTGGTAGGTCAGAATTGTCAAAATAGTGGATTCATTTTTAGCTTATTTTTTTTCCAATAGGATACCTTTGTTGACTTTTTTTTTTAAATAAGCTTCTTGGCATTGACTAGGATGAACTGTCCATTATTAGTTACGGATTAGGCAAAATAGATTTTCCCGATCAATAACTAATAATGGACAGTTCAACCTAGTCAATGCCAACTGCAGTATTTTGTGTCAAACAATACAACACCCACACAGATCACCAGACTGTGCAAAGATTCTCAACCAGCTCTGCATTCACATTGTTGATGATTGTGGCCGGCACAAGTATAGTTAAATGCAACTGAAAATAACAACAACTTGTATTTATATAGCGCCTTTAACGTAGTAAAAAGGTGCTTCACAGGAGGATTAAAAGACAAAAAATTTGACACCGAGCCACATTAAGGAGAAATTAGGACAGGTGACCAAAAGCGTGGCCAAAGAGGTAGGTTTTAAGGAGCGTCTTAAAGGAGGAGAGAGAGGTAGAGAGGCGGAGAGGTTTAGGGAGGGAAACATAGAAGATAGGAGCAGGAGTAGGCCATTCAGCCCCTCGAGCCTGTTCCGCCATTCGATGAGATCATGGCTGATCATCCAAATTCAATACCCTGTCCCTGCTTTCTCCCCATATCCCTTGATCCCTTTAGCCTTAAGAAATATATCTAACTCCTTCTTGAATATATTTAATGAATTGGCCTCTACTGCCTTCTGTGGCAGAGAATTCCACAGGTTCACCACTCTCTGGGTGAAGAAATTCCTCCTCATCTCTGTCCTAAATGGCTTACCCCTTATCCTTAGACTGTGGCCCCTGGTTCTGGACTCCCCCGCCATCGGGAACATCCTTCCTGCATCTAGTCTGTCTAGTCCTGTTAGAATTTTATAAGTTTCAATGAGATCCCCTCTCATTCTTCTAAACTCTAGCGAATATAAGCCTAATCGACCCAATCTCTCTTCATACGTCATTCCTGCCATCCCAGGTATCAGTCTGGTGAATCTTCGCTGCACTCCCTCCATGGCAAGAACATCCATCCTCAGATAAGGCGACCAAAACTGCACACAATACTCAAGGTGTGGTCTCACCAAGGCCCTCTACAACTGTAGCAAGACATCCTTGCTCCTGTACTCGAATCCTCTCGCTATGAAGGCCAACATACCATTTGCCTTCTTAACCGCCTGCTGCACCTGCATGCTTACCTTCAGCGACTGGTGCACAAGGACTCCCAGGTCTCGTTGCACTTCCCCTTTTCCCAATCTATTGCCATTCAGATAATAATCTGCCTTCCTGTTTTTGCCACCAAAGTGGATAACCTCGCATTTATCCACATTATACTGCATCTGCCATATCACCCAACCTGTCCAAATCATACTGGAGTTTCTCTGCATCCTCCTCACAGCACACACTCCCACCCAGCTTTGTGTCATCTGCAAACTTGGAGATATTACATCTAGTTCCCTCGTCTAGATCATTAATATATATTGTGAATAACGGGGGTCCTAGCACCGATCCCTGCGGTACCCCACTAGTCACTGCCTGCCACTCGGAAAAAGACCCGTTTATTCCAACTCTTTGCTTCCTGTCTGCCAACCAGTTTTCTATCCAAGTCAGTACCTTACCCCCAATCCCATGTGCTTTAACGTTGCACGCTAATCTCTTATGCGGGACCTTATCGAAAGCCTTCTGAAAGTCCAAATACACCACATCCACTGGTTCTCCCTTATCTATCCTACCAGTTACATCCTCAAAAAATTCCAGTAGATTAGTCAAGCATGATTTACCTTTTGTAAATCTACGTTGACTTTGTCCGATCCTGTCACTGTTTTCCAGAGCTTAGGGCCCAGGCAACAGAAGGCATGGCCACCAATGGTTGAGCGATTATAATCAGGGATGCTCAAGAGGGCAGATTTCGAGTATCACAGATATCTCAGGGGGTTGTGGGGCTGAAGGAGATTACAGAGATAGGAAGGGGCGAGGCCATGGAGGGATTTGAAAACAAGGATGAGAATTCTGAAATCGAGGAGTTGCTTAACCGGGAGCCAATGTAGGTCAGCGAGCACAGCGGATGATGGGCGAACGGGACTCGGTGCGAGTTAGGACACGGGCAGCCGATTATAAAACAGGGATTATTTCTGAGATCTGTGAATATCAGTAAGATTTAATGGGTTTGTGGTAAATAAAAGGAATTTCAAACTAATAAGTATTTGAAGGGACATTTACGATAGAAAGATATTCGAAATATTTATTAAAATGTTCCCTTCGCCATTACACGTTAATATTCCCCATTTTTGCACATGTTGAGAGTCGGAAGATAAAGAAAATGTTTTAACCGATAGTTGTAATACAGATCAAGACGGCTCCTGCTGTTTTGGGGCAATGCTTAATTGCATTGGAGCTCGCAACAGATGTTAACACAAGACTTTGCAGCTGTGTGCTTAATACCGCAAAGGCTGGAAACTAACGCAGATTCTAATCATAACATCTAATGCTTTTGTTTGTGCACACTCTGCACTAATCATTTTGCTAGCAAATAGTCAGCTGTAGTTTGCCTCCACACAATGACCATCAATTGCTCACTTTGTACCATTTTCCAATCCAATTCAATATGATTTGGGAGATAATTCCAAGAAAGAAAGGTTTGACGTACAAAAATGCAGTTGCGTTCCCCCTTGTTCTAAAACAACTTAACACATCAAAGAAGCTTCTTTTTAAATAGTAAATATCAATATGAAGTCATATTTAATTCTCACCGCAGTGTGTGGAAAATAAACCATCGAGTGAAATTAGTCTCAGTTAAGGGCTCCTAATTTATAAGTGCATTTCCCATCACCATCTTGTTGGGTTTATCAAGATAAAAAAAAAATCAAATTTAGATACAGAATATTCCTCGTGACCATCAAACGAGAGAAAACTTTTTAAACTGCTGCTCAAAAAAGTAGCTCGCTTGCCCCATCTGGTGCTCATTGCCTGCAACGCAGCTCAAGTTTCTTTTGTTCACTGTGTCGTCTCAGATTTTAAATTCAGTTCATTTTAATTTTAAAGTGATGTGCAATTCATATGGCCAATGTCAACCCAGTTCTCAGTTCTCAAACTGCTGTGTTTTTTCTATAGATAGCGACTTATTGTATGAATTACACTTCTCTAAACGACTCTGTGAGGTGCACTGCTGGAGTCGGTTGGTAGTTGCTGGTGTTATTTATAGGTTAGCAATCCAGAAGATGTTGTGCAGGGGGAATCCAACACAGAGTGTGCAGGGAACTGGGCAAAGGTAAATGGAGCATTCTACATGAAATCATTAGAACTACGGATATCTGTTTTAATTAAGTGTTTGTTTTGTCAAAATCCTATAGAAACTCTGTTGAATACCTTCCTTTAATAAAAACGAGTTTTGTTTTCTCAATTTAAAGAAAAAACCTTTTCCAGTTCTGTTCTCTTCCGTGTGTTTATTACAAATGATTGCTAAACCAAGCTGAAAATTCCAGGCTGAGAGAGAGCTCTCCTCCCTCTTTGAGGCTATGAGCTTTTTCACTTTGATATTTCCAGGAAACCAACCTGTGCAAATAAATTTCATGAAGATCTTACTATATCTGGAGCCACTCCAGCATTATTAATTAACCAGGGTTAAGAAATGCCAGTCACAAGATAAAAATAAAAGTACGAATTAAGAACAAAACCCGTCAGGCCCAGACATTTAAACCAAAACTCTATAGAGTGAAAGACATAAGTCTAGATTTTGATTTCCACGGAAATGAAAACTGGTTGGTTTCTAGAAAGGGCGGCTGATCCGCAACGTCAGTCTTCGCCCTGAGCGACAAGTTGAATAAAATATGCCAAAGATTTAATCCCAATCAAGGGCCGGTCGTTTCATATGGAAATGACATTAGTCTCATTGACAAGACTGAAGAACTAATTGGCAAACACATCAACAGAATAAATAAGGGCTAAAAAAATCAACTACAGCAAAAACGGGCAAATGGGAGTGAAAATCGGGCGGGGTGTATGACGGGCGGCTGATCCACTAGCTTGCACCCCCACCAATGCTGAATCTCAGTCCTTTGTTTCCCCGTGTAGCTCACCAGTAGGATATGCAGCCATTCGTCTCGTGCTACTCCTTCCACAAGGAACACACTCACACTCATTCTGTGGGGTGGTGCAAATGGTCAGACAAGCCTCCATTTCGAGGCTAATAAGAGTAATGCTGAACAAATGAGAAGCTGAAAATAACGAATATTATCGGCTATTTGTGTCACTTTACTCTGACACCTTGATTTAGCTTGTTGACTAGCTGTCTGGTTCTGTAGATTATTTCTTACAGTCCATCATTGTTCTTTCAACGAGTGTGTCAATTAGCGCTGTACTCATGTTCATCTTGAGGGGCAGAAAGTCATTTCCGTACTGAACTAATGTCCAACTTATTGATTTGCATTGAACATCATCAAGTTTTTCTGTCATATTAAAGAACTGTTCAACCCCCATAGTTTATGCATTGCCGTTTATTTCCCAAACATATTGATCCAAACAGTCTATTTGCAGAAAATGGACTTCTGCCAATATCGATCATAGGTACATTCAATAGGAAAAATGATTGCTTTAATTTGTTTTGATGCACAAGAGATTCAGTCTTCAGCCAGAGGGAAATGATGCAAGGCCATTAATTGACACGGAATATATTTTCATTGGAGAAAAGATTGAGCTAGAACACAATCCACGTCTCTAAAACTTTAAGAGGTCTGGATAATGTAGGCAGAAAAGAGAGAGTTTGTTTAGATTTTGAATACGGAATTACAGGACCCAAATGTGAAATCAGAATTCTGTTCTATTTAATGCCATCGAACTTTATACTATGTGGGGGTTAAAGTGGATAACCCCCAAAAACTGGCGCAGGGATCGCGGTGCACGATTAACCCACGCCCGGTCATTGCGACGCAGGCAGCATGTTCAATTCCTGCTGCTTTTAATGATTTCTGCGTGCTTCCATGCGCTACCCACGCTGTGCATTGGCTGCACGCAACAGCCCGATATCGTGAGTGGCTAGTGCTATTTAACGGCAGCCTTAAAGGCAGGGAAGGAACATTGTGGCTGCAAAAAGTGCTGGGAGTCCTTTGAAAAGTGAATCTGTGCTGTGACTCTTTGAGCAATGGCTGGACACACGAGAGAGCGAGCACCAAGGTTTCCAGGCAATGCACTGGAGGTCTTGGTGCAAGATGTGGAGAGGAGAGACATCCTGTATCCGCAAGAGGCCCTCCTGACGATACTCAGCAGGCAGTGGGAAGTAGTAGCAGCGGCGGTCAATACCAGGGGTATAGCTCCAAGAACATGGATGCCGTGCAGGAAGAAGTTTAATGATCTAACACGAGTTGTCAAGGTGAGTGAGTTCAATCTTCAAATGCCACATCCTGCCAATTGCACCACTGGTCTCAGCCACTGCTCAATTCGCCACACCCCCCATCACCCACCTACCAACAATCTCTATCTATCAAGACTCAACCCTTCAATTCATCCGCTTTTCCTCACCCTCACACACTTAGCACTGTTACAAACCTCGCACCCACAACTCAACTCACACACACTGGCAGCTATTCAAGTATGACAGCCATATCATCCAAACATATTGCAGGGTACGCACCGACACTTCCCTCTTTCTTGCAGAAGAAGATGGTGCATAACAGAAGGCAGCAGGAAAGAAGAGGAGAACAAGCGCATCGGCATGTTTTAACCCCCATGCTGGCCATCATGGGTAGGGGCATCGCTGAGGCCGTGGCCACTGGTGTGGTTGGAGGGATCGATGAGGAGGGTATCTGCATACCTAGTCCTCCTTCTCTCTTCCCACTTCTCCCTCATCCCACAATCTCTTCTGACTCTCAAGCAGCAGAGGGTGGAAGCACGCACTTCTTACTTTCTCCCTCTGCACTCACCACAACCTAACCCTTGACCCTTTTTCATTTCAGATACCCAAGAACTGGAGCCTTCCCAGTCAAAGGAGGAAGAGGAAGAAGACAGTAAGGGTGAGATGACACCATCACTCGATCTTACAGTCGCAGCCACCAGACTGACACCGCGTGTATTTTAGAGGCTAGGAAAAAGGAGGGATCTGCACGTGGTGAGACACCGGGCACAAATGCGCAGGAGCCAGGGTGGTGGGGAAAGGACAGCGCAGGTGTCAACTCACCAGAAGGTGAGGTCGCACACTAGTTCTGCTACGGAGGAGTCAGATGAGGACTCCGATGGGCCAGGCTACAGAAGAAGGCTGACGGGTGTACACCACTAAATGCTTGGTGCACTGAAAAGCCTGCTCACAATATCAAGGAGCATGGAGGAGTCCAGCACCAACTTGGCACAGGGCTTTGGGCAGAGCTTGAAGCCTATCCTTTATAACATGGAACGGGGGCAGTCACCTCCATCAGCACACCCATGGAACTCACCATGATGCAGCTGATGGCTGATATTGCAGCTTCTATTGCAGCACAAACAGCTTCCATCAAAGGTCTGAGTGCTGCAGTTGAAGCTCAGACTGCTGCCACCGTGGCTCTGGATCCCACTGTTCAAAGGGGCTTCCAGGGTGTTACAGCAGTCCATCAATCTGGTCTCCAACCGATCAGTTGGACCGCTGAGGCACCACCCCAGGAGGGTGGCAGTGGCTCCATGGAAACCTGTTGTCCTCTCTCAGGATGACAGCATTCGTGCTCCCACCCCTGCCACTCCACTGGTGCCCTTGCTGTTGCCCGTCAGCCAGCCCGCCCAGGCCAAGATGGTGCAGACTGAAGCCGGGTCTTCTAGGCCCAGAGCTGCTCGAGGTCATCCTCCAAGGCCATCAGCAGTCTCCTCAATTGAAGGCCAGCAGCCTTCCTGCACTCATGCTGCAGCCACTAGGGAAGCACCTTACAGGAGCACATGTGTCCAAAGCATTAATAATGGCATAATGAGATCCCATCTTAGGCTCGCTGGCCTACATTGGCTCCCGGTTAAGCAATGCCTCGATTTCAAAATTTTCATCCCTAAGCTCTGGAATTCCCTGCCTAAACCTCTCCGCCTCGCTACCTCTCTTTCCTCCTTTAAGATGCTCCTTAAAACCTACCTCTTTGACCAAGCTTTTGGTCACCTGCCCTAATTTATCCTTATGTGGCTCGGTGTCAAATTTTTTGTCTTATAATACTCCTGTGAAGCGCCTTGGGACGTTTTACTACGTTAAAGGCGCTATATAAATACAAGTTGTTGTTGTTGTACATTCCAAGCTGGCTATTACTCAACAGATTCAGATCAAGGGGCAGCACTGGGAAAACGTACCACTTTCACATTGGTGTTTCTTCCTCGCCATGAAAACCACCATCTGCCACCTTTCTTGGGCATCTTTTCCTTAATTAGGTTTTCCACGGTCACCTGTTATAAATGTACAAAAGTAACTAATGGAATAAAAAACTGAACCCAAGTGTTACACAAAAAACCAACATAAAATGCTACTTTCCAAATGAAAGAAGCAATAATAAAAACATACTGCGGGCACAAAACGAATCTTAGCAAACCAAAATGCTGCAACATTGAATAGTGAATGAAGGTAACTGAGGCATGAGTACTTGAATGATTTTTAAAACAAATTCAAAATCAGCGCAAAAGAAAAAACAAAAGAGGGAAAGAGAAAATATTCATTTAGAAATATATAAACACAGCTTTTTATAATATTTTAGCCTTATGATAATTAAAATTTGGCAAGCCTAATCAGAAGTAAAAATGTGAATGTCCACATATAAAACAAAGATCATTTTAAATATTTAACTGTACATGACCACGTAAAGCTTCTAAATAATGGAGCACACTGGAGCTTGAATATTGTCTCAGACAAGACAATATTTTTTTTTTAAGGAATTTATTTTCTCCCCAAGGACATTTCTTTTGATAATGTGCATGCAAATTCACCAGTATAACTCTTGCATATACTGTACATTTATTCTGTGCATCAAAGCACTAGATTTATGTAAGGGGGTTAATGTGCTGGTCTAGATTTTCCCACCGGAAGTCTAGTGTGGCAGCAGCAACATTAGAACTCCCGACAAACTGGCAGGTTGGCTCCACCTCACCAGCACCGACATCAAGCAGCTACCACTAGGGCTGGAGAGGAGATGGGGGGACTTTTTAAAAAAATATTTGTTCATGGAATGTGGGCGTCGCTGGCAATGCCAGCATTTATTGCCCATCCCTAATTGCCCTCGAGAAGGTGGTGGTGAGCTGCCTTCTTGAACCGCTGCAGTCCGTGTGGTGAAGGTGCTCCCACAGTGCTGTTAGGGAGGGAGTGCCAGGATTTTGACCCAGCGACGATGAAGGAACGGCCGATGTACTTCTAAGTCAGGATGGTGTGTGGCTCGGAGGAGAACTTGGAGGTGGTGGTGTTCCCACGTGCCTGCTGCCCTTGTCCTTCTAGGTGGAAGAGGTCGCGGGTTTGGGAGGTGCTGCCGAAGAAGCCTTGGCGAGTTGCTGCAGTGCATCTTGTAGATGGTACACACTGCAGCCACGGTACGCCGGTGGTGGAGGGAGTGAATGTTTAAGGTGGTGGATGGGGAGCTAATATGGCAGCACATTTCCAGTATTTTATTAGAATACATAAAAGATCTAGCTGAGCTACATCCTAAGCTCATCTCTACTCAGTTATTAATATTTAAATTGTAGGGGACTTGAAAGTGGTGTGCAAAAACAAACAAGACAATGAAGGCTTGTACCTGCAGCAAGAGCACAAATGCTCCCAGTGGTGCTGCAGGCCAGGATTCCCTCCTTGCTGGTCATTGGCACAGCTAGAATTCACATCAGAGGCGAGAGTCTAAGCAATATTGGTATCAAATTCTATGCCCATGGTGCTATTGCAAAGTACTGCCACAGTCAAGAGAACATTTAACCCATGTTTTTTCCCCACCCGAGTTTAAATTTATCACTGGCAGGCTAAAGTTATTATGCTATCTCTGATGGTTGGCATGGCAAGGGTTCTAAGTGATTTCAGATTAAGCGGTAAAAATCAGTTCTCTGTATATAGGAATCTGCTGCATTAAGCTAATAATAATTTGGTGGCAGTGAGCAATAATCGTGGGACTTCACTCAGAAGCTATTGGACGGATACTGTAGGAAATCCAGGTGCTACGCTAGATATTCTCGAAGGATAAAAAGGAGGCAAATTGTTGGTTACGAACAATATAGACAAGCTATACATTACATTCTAACCAATCTTATCTGAGAGTTCTTGATGCAAAGAAAGAAACAAGTTCAGCTTTTACCTGCATTAGCACAAAAGTGACATACACCAAACTAAAGGCCCATCTGAGATTTGGGCTGGACCTCATGGAATTTGCTAATTTTTAAAATTTCTTAAGCCCCCTTATAAAGGGGCACAATGGGGCCTTACCTCTTCATCTTCTGGGCAGGTAGTGGTAGCAGACCTGCGAGAAGTAGGCCTGCACTGCAATTCCTCCTGAGGATGGGGATATTCATGGAGCCTCCTCCTCCCGTTAGTTGTTTAATGGTCCACCACCATTCACGACTGGATGTGGCAGGACTGCAAAGCTTTGATCTGATCCGTTGATTGTGGGATCGCTTAGCTCTGTCTATAGCATGCTGCTTCCGCTGTTTAGCACGCATGTAGTCCTGTGTTGCAGCTTCCCCAGGTTGGCACCTCTTTTTTTTTTTAGGTACGCCTGGTGCTGCTCCCGGCATGCTCTACTCCACTCCTCATTGAACCAGGGTTGGTTCCCTGATGGTAGTGGTAGATATGCCGGGCCATGAGGTTACAGATTGTGGTGGAATACAATTCTGCTGCTGATGGCCCACAGCGCCTCATGGATGCCCAGTTTTGAGCTGCTAGATCTGTTCTGAATTTATCCCATTTAGCACGGTGGTAGTGCCACACAACACGATGGAGGGTGTCCTCAGTGTGAAGACGGGACTTCGTCTCTACAATGACTGTGTGGTGGTCGCTGCTAGCAATACTGTCATGGGCAGATGCATCTGCGACAGATAGATTGGTGAGGACGAGGTCAAGTAGGTTTTTCCCCTCGTGTTGGTTCTCTCACCACCTGTCGCAGGCCCAGACTGGCAGCTATATCCTTCAGGACTCGGCCAGCTCGGTCAGTAGTGGTGCTACCGAGCCACTCTTGGTGATGGACATTGAAGTCCCCTACCCAGAGTACATTCTGTGCCCTTACTACCCTCAGTGCTTCTTCCAAGTGGTGTTCAACACGGAGTGGCGCAAGTATGCACCATAGGAATGCAAATGAGGGAATTTTCATTCAACCCTGTGAAGTCCAGCAGGGTTTGCAGTGGAAGTTCCCAGAGGGCGACACTTATGCCAGATCGCCTACCTGCACATTTTTAGCTCCCTTGCATCCTGACAACCAGGTCATGGATTAAATCACTGGACAGCCAATCAAGGCAACCTGAATTTTATCGGATTTTGGCTGAACTACTAGATGCTGCATTTCATGGCAACGGGGCTTCCACCGGAGGGTAAAATGAACATTCCCCTTGCTTCCTACCAGCCTGCTACAGAGCAGCATTAAGACTTGTTGAGGGTAAAAAAAAAAGTAGGAAAACTAAATTGTACAGAATTGCAATGCTACAATAATACAAAGAGTTTGAGCGTTAGTTCAGTGTGGAAATGACCGAGAGCGATGTTATTGTACAAACAATTAATGTCCTTGGGGAATTCAATGTAAACACTCCAAGTGTTCGTACAATAACAATTCTCATAATAATTTCCCAGTTATGAAGTTAGCACACAACACATGGTACATTATCACATCCCTCGTCGCACAAAATCAGCCCAGCATATTGTAAGGACATGAGCTTGTATTATTTTTTAAATTTTTTAATTGAAATTAGACTTTCATGGTCCCTTTGCCAAGGGATTTACCATTTAAATGTTAACTCACCTTTGGCAATGGTTTCTGAAATGTCTGCACAGCTAGAAGCATAGGAGCAGCTGTTGACCAGTTATAGTACCTATTTTTTGTCAAAGATGAAGATTGTATTAATGTCATGTAAAATATAGAATCCTGGCAGGTTGATTCATCTTCTATCTACTTCAGTGTTCAACGTGAAATGTGTGGGACGTTTTACCGTGTTAAAGACGCTGTATAAATGCAAGTTGTTATTGTATGTCTTAACAATCCGTCTAGTTAACAATGAAGCCACATGATGGAAGAATGAGATGCAATGATAGGGACAGTGCTATAAAGTCAATTAACAGCCTGTTTAGCCCCAGCCAATCCATCATTAAAACGTAGTTATTGTGGGATATATAGCAGAGTCGCAGGCTTATGCAGTGTTTTGATAAAGTGAACTAAAAGAAGATCTCCCAGTGTGACTGGGGCTTTATCACGAGGCAGCACAGAGCACAGCAGATGAGAGAGAAGATCAGCGAAACTGTGACTGTACCGTAGAAGCCAAAGAGAGAGAGAGAGAGAGAGAGAGCCAGGTCAAACAGAGTTCTGAAAATATAGTTAAAAAAGCAAACAATTGCTATAAAAAGTGCCCCTTATTGGGCAAAAATATACGGAAAATATAAATCAATGGATTCCTTTTACTTTTTGATTTATTTTTTTGGTGGTCCCCTTAGACTCTTGCAAAACATTTGAGCAAGATGCTGGCACAGTATAGGATCAATGCAAATATTAAACATTGAAGTCTGCTCCTAATTAATCACAGAACTCCAAACTGCTACAGAACCCACTTGCAAACTATAAAATATTCTGAGCAATCAGTTGGTACAAATTCTCCACTTTGTTTCTCTAACTGTCCATTGCATTGTACTTACTTGCTTCCAATCTTCACAACCAGATTGGGATCATCAATGATTCCTGGATTCTCTGCAAACTCTTGATAAGTTACAGAACGCTCCACAAATTGTTCTGCAAGAACAGAAACATTTGTATTTCAAGCCTTTTCACAAAATCACAAGATAATTACAGATCTGAAGGCCATTCGGCCCATCGTAATTCATCTATCCAGAAAGACCCCAAGCTCCCCCACTGCAACATCCACGTGTTTCTTAAAGCATTCCAAGGTTTTTGCCTCCACTACTCTATCTGGGAATCTATCCCATGTGTCGATCACACTTCCTGATATCAGCTCTAAATTTACCTCTTACTAGTTCGAACCGATGCCCTCTCGCAACTTAAAGTAATTTAAGATTTACCTTTACCGTACCATTTACAATCTTGTAAATCTCCAAGACCAGCTCTCAGATGCCTCTTTTCCAGACTGAAACACCCAAGATTCTCCAGTCTTTCCTCATAGCTCACACCTCTAACACGAGGGATTAGCCTCATGGCTCTTCTCGGCTCTGCCTCCAGCACTTGAATCTCTCTCGTGTTTTGGCAATCACAAATGGACAAGTACTCAAGGTGTGGTCTGACAAAGTACTGCACAGTCTGAACAGGACTTGTTCTGAATTGTACTCTACTGTTTCGGTTATATATTTTATTGGCTTTGTTAATTACTGCTAGGCATTAATTAGACATGTTGAATGTCAAGTCAACCAAGATTTCATTCAATTTCATCCTTAGCTCTTCCAATATCATTAGCCGCCATCCTTCTTACACCCAGTGTCCACAGTAAATTTCATCTCATTGCTCGGCCCACTTACATATTTTGTCATTTCTGATTTACCTTTTCTGAAACCACCGCTCTTTCTAGTCTGGTTATCATCTTCAAATTTGCGCTGAGCCACAGATATAAACTGGAAACAGCAGTGGTCCCAAGAATGATCTCCAAGGCACCCCGCTCAGTACTCCCCCAACCCCCTGACGGCTAAAACGCATTGTACGAGACAAGAATGATCAGAAAATAGTAAAGCAGCCAAATAATACACTGCAAAAAGAAAAAAACCCTAAAGGGAGGTATTATCCCTTTATTATACTGAAAGGCATGATGTTCAAAATAAATTGCCTACAGCATGATTTATTTACTTTTCAACTATTTTTGAAAGATAAATTTGGTGAATTTTTCTCCTGTGAAATGGAACATTTTCCCTTTTTCTTTACGCTCAGTGGAAGCATCAACAGAGTCAAATCCGAGGTTACGTGGGTGTGATGCAGAAGGAAGGTCCCTCTACTCTTGCGATCATGGAAAATAGTCCCTTATTGCACCTGTGTGCTATTTTCATTTCCACAGCAGCCATCTCCCTGGCTTCTCCTAGCAGGGCTTCTTTGTAATTTCATACCAATTAGTTCTGAATTTTGGACAGCATGCATTTGTGGATTTGAGCCCATCAGGAACTGGGCTGAGCATAGCAAACTCACTGAAATAGAATTCTGTTTTCTCCCCATTAGGAAGTGAAACCTCACTCTCTCCTCAGAACAAGAACATACTATTTGACTTGTCACACCTGTTCCTCACCACAAACCCTATATAATCTATCATGAACTGCGTCCAGTTTATTTAATTTTTGAGGGAGGTTAATAATGACAGGTAAAACCTACAACATAAATCTCTGTCTTCCAGATCTCCCAAAGTAATTAGTGAAAACCTCAATCTAATGGTCCAAACTACAATCTTCAAACCTGAACAGTTGCACGCCACAGATGTTTCTGTAGTCCCAGCAGCATAGGACCCACAGTGGATCATTAATGTCGATGCATATTCTTATAACCTAAAGCACGCTCTTAACTGGATATTCTTCCAGCTCGTTCCCAAAGGAGTTAGAATTGATGTAGCATTAACTGCTTTTGACGGGGGTCTCTTCCACACGACTCGTGAGATTGTACTTTCCTCGGACTGAGGAGGATTGGTACAGCTTATGACTGGTTCACTGTAAATTAGGTCAGTGGAATGTATCCAAACTAAACTAGAAAAATGCCTGATTGAACTTAAGTGTTCTCATTTATTAGATATAAAGGGCCAGAAATTCAGCTCTCCGGCTTCCTGCGGGTGCAAGCATCGCGCGTGTACTTGCCTACCGCGCCTGCAGTTGTGCTTCGGGCCCACGAGGACTTTGGGTCCTGGGCCTCCTCCAGCTGCCGGCGCGCAGTGCTTGTGTATCCCAGGGGAGCAGTTAGTTCGAAGCGTCCCCTGGGATCACGTGGGCCATGGAGAGCCAATCCTAACAGGGCATTTTCATTCATAGATTTGACAGGAAGACCTGTCAAATCTATGAATAGAGATTGGCCCCAAAACTACACTTAAACTTCAAATAAATTTTTTAAAAATCACATTTTTAAAATAACTATAAGTTAAATAAATTAACTACTTTAAACAAAAATTTAAATTTTTGAAAAAATTAATTATACTTTGTAACGGTGCTAAAAATAAACTTACCTTTCTTTAAAGTATCTAAAAAAGATAAACCTGTTGAAAAAATGTTTAAATTGTAATTAATTAACCACTTACCTTGTTAAAAACAGGCCTTGCACCTCCTTTTTAAAAGTGCAGCTTCTTCATACTTACCCTCCCGGAGAAACCTGAAAAAAAAACTGAAGTTCGCTGCGTGCGCGCAGCCTCTCCCGCGCACGCGTTCGATTTCTGAACCCCTCCCTTCAGGGGAACGGAAGTTCCGGTTTCCCGCGCATGCGCAGTGCATCAGGAAACCGGCACTTCAGGTGGCCTTACGGGTGAGTACACAGCGCGTACTCACCCGACAACTGCCGAATTTCTGGCCCAAAGTAAATTAATAGTAAATGATGTGCCTCAGATGCCTGGTGTACAAATCACACCTACATTACATCCAGTTGGTAGTGTCAGCTGTGGCTCAGTGGGTAGCACACTCGCCTCCGAGTCAGAAGGTTGTGGGTTCAAGTCCCACTCCAGGGACTTGAGCTCATAAAGCTAGGCTGACGCTCCAGTGCATTACTGAGGGAGTGCTGCTCTATCGGAGGTGCCGTCGCTCGGATGAGACATTAAACCGAGGCCCCGTCTGCTCTCTCAGGTGGACGTAAAAGATCCCGCAGCACTATTTCGAAGAAGAGCAGGGGAGTTATCCCCGCTGTCCTGGGGCCAATATTTATCCCTCAACTAACAAAACAGATTATCTGGCTATTATCACATTGCTGTTTGTGGGAGCTTGCTGTGCGCAAAATTGGCTGCCGCGTTTCCCACATTACAACAGTGACTCCCCTTCAAAAAAAAAGTACTTCATTGGCTGTAAAGCGCTTTGAGACGTCCAGTGGTCGTGAAAGGCGCTATATAAATGCAAGTCTTTCTTTCTTTTATGGGTTGATGGACAACCACCTACCAAAAACATTTAACTAAAATCAGGCCACACAGCAGTTAGATGAATACATTGGTTGTTGTGGCATATTTGCAACATATGGATTAAATAGAGTGGGTCTTACTTTGTTACTATTTCTGTGGCAAGCACACGTTTGAGCCTCATGGAATTCTTACCTTTCGTTATTTCTTTATAGTCATTAAGTCCGCCACAGAGTGAAATGGCGATGGTCGGCAAGTCCCCAATAGTGTCAGAGAAGCTGTCAACTCCACTGTCCATTCCAGAGCTTCCGACAGACTGTGGTGACTGACTTTCTAAATGTGCTCCATTTTCA
This sequence comes from Squalus acanthias, assembly GCA_030390025.1. Classification (NCBI taxonomy): domain Eukaryota; kingdom Metazoa; phylum Chordata; class Chondrichthyes; order Squaliformes; family Squalidae; genus Squalus; species Squalus acanthias. The sequence goes on from CM059433.1 coordinate 4,382,492, forward strand.
GGCCAATTCCTACTCGCTGCGCCATTTTCACTGCAAAAGAAAGAATTACAGGACTTTTTTTTAGCATGTCAGATACTTTCTAGTTTACATTATGCCAACCACCGAGCTCAAAAGAAAATCGACAGCTTCCTGGAAATTACCATTTTGGAAAATAAAGTGCTGCAACTTCAGGATTCATCTCCGTGAGATCATCCAGGTAGACGCCATCAGCACCCAGATGACGGCTGCGCTTATCTGGGGTGAAGAAAAAGAAACTGTAGATTTATTCTGGACTTCAGGACCCGTGTCACTTCCATTGTACCAACACGAGAGACATCAATTAGAAGATCACACACAAATCCCAATCCTACATATTGCTATAGAATTCCAGCAAATCTTTTAAATGAACTGTTTTTTTCCCCCCATCTGCAAGGGGAGATCGTCTACTGCAATGAAACAGATCTCTTAGCAGATTGGCACAGATAAAACTCACTTCATTCACAGTCTCAGTCCTCGGGCGATGTTCCAGTTGACCACGCACCATGCTAATTCGCTCCACTTTTCACCCCCCCACCCGAACCCCACCCCCACCACCCCCTCCCCCCACCCACACACCCCCGACCCTCCACCCCAACCCACAACCCCTCACCCTCACCCCCACCCCACAACTCCCCTCCCCCCACCCACACAGCCCCACTCCACCCCCCCACCCACACCGCCCCACTCCACCCCCCCACCCACACCACCCCCCCCCCACCCCCACACGCACCCACACCCCCCACCCCAACCCAACAGAAACAGTTTGCAAATGAATGCGCCGTATTTTGGAAACATAACTTATGGAACAGCAGAAGGAACAAAAGAGAAAGTTTTACAGAAGAAAGAAACTGCTCGTTTGGTCTGGAAATATACAATAGAAAGGTTGAATACATTCTGCTCTGGGAGCTGCACAAGCATGTGAAACCTTTCAATGTAATACAGGAAAGTTTAACGGTGTGAGACCTTGGTTTTTAAAATGCCTGGCAGGAATTACAGACTTGTAAGTGGATATGCAGCCTCAAATTTTTGTTGCATATTATAAGAGGGGTCTTGACATGTCCTGAGTTTCTTGCTGGCTATTCTGGGCTTTGCTTAGTCAGGGTTCTGTGAATGAACCACCGGTATAGCTGCCAACAGCATTATCTACATTTCAAATTTCTGGCAGCTCATTTGATATTTCATCTGCTACTCAATGTGTCGTGCAGAGATAAGAGCTCACCTTGTGGGGAACTGCAGAGGAGAATCTACTTCTAGACTCCAAAGAGGAAACATTTTTCAAATGGAACAGCCTGCACTTTCATGACTTGGTCACTGTTAGCCACAATGCCCTTTATACAGAATTACTAAAAATTGATGCAGAGGTTTCAGATCTTCGAATTATCCCTAGTTCGCTGATGTTTCTTGTACCAGGGCAAGACCTACGTAGCTCATTTCTAATACTCAAAAGTCAACACTCAAGGTAATCAAAAGCAAAATACTGCGGATGCTGGAATTCTGAAATAAAAACAGAAAGTGCTGGAAATACTCAGCGGGTCAGGCAGCATCTGTAGAAAGAGAGAAACAGAGTTAACGTTTCAGGTCGATGACCCTTCCGTCAGAACTGTTTCGTCAGCAGATCTGACGAAGGGTCATCGACCTGAAACGTCCACTCTGTTTCTCACTCATGTTCATCAGTTAGTTTCTAAGATTTCAGGACCGCTGCACTCTACTCTGATAGTATTCAACACTTGTATATGTATGTGTCCCATTAAGTAGTATTTTTATTCTTTTATGAAAAATTAAGACTAAGATCATGCAGTTTCGTTTCACAATCATAGCATCTGTAGCACAGTGATTCCCTGGTGCCACTTCAGGCAATCTTACCTTTCTTCTTGGATGGGGAGTCAGTTTTGCTGATCGGCTTGATCTGATTGCCAATATGGTTTGACTCGCTATTTTCTAGCACCAATGGAGCCATTGCTGTTGAGGGTTCAAAGTTTTCTGAACCAGGGGTAAAACTGTCCACCGACTCAGACGTAATCTCTCCTGCTGCTAAAGGCTCGGGTTTCACGATTGGCGGGGGAGTCAATGAACGGTCATGAGAGTTGACGAAAGGCGCGCTCTCAATCACCCTGAAGTGAGTGTTTCCTGATGGAGTGATGTTTACCCTGTTTAGTTCTCTGTTTTCTGATGGGCAAGGAGCTGACAAAAAAAGATTCAGGATGATTAACATTTGTTACACTTATTTATCCATACCAAGCGTTATCAAAATCGTTCCACGTCTAATAAACTACAGAACGGCTAGCTTTAATAAGAGGACTTTCACTACTCCTCGGATTGCTGGGTGTGGATGCACAAAAAAAAAACACTCAAATCCCAGAGTTAGGCAGCTACAGAGAGAGAGAGCGAGAAAAACCAAGAGAAAGGGGAGAAATATAAGAGAGAAAAAGGGAAAGAGTAAAAGAGGGAGAATGAAGAGAAAACAGTGCCACATGACAGACTGTTAACCATGTTAATGTGGTGGTCGCACATACACGGCTCACAACTACAAATATCATACCATACCATTTTAACATCTCCGGTTTTAAAATATGATGTATAAAATATATCACTTGTGTATAAAATATATCACTTGTGTATAAGCTAATCAAATATCTTCTCACTGGATCACACCAGTAATAAATTGGGGAAAATCCATTTATCCGAACATTAAAATTCCCAATGGGGTGAAGAAGCTGATATTACAGGCAAAGACACAGAGCTTTAAAAGCAGGATTGTAGGTGGAAAAAAACCATAACTGTGCAAATGGGATTCTGCGCTTTATATATACACAAGAGCATTAAATACAGAAGCAAGGAGGTAGTGATGCATCTGTACAAGATATTGGTTAGACCACAGTAGTTGTGTAGTTTTGGGCACCCATTGCAGAAAGGATATTGGAGCTCTAAAGAAGTACAATGTAAATTCACTAGGGTGGTAACAGGGGTTAAGAGGATATAGTTAAAATAAGAAACTATATTCACTCTATATTTTTGGTCAATGGTGACCTCCCATCAACATCCTGGGGGTCACCATTGACCAGAAACTTAACTGGACCAGTCACATAAATACTGTGGCAACAAGAGCAGGTCAGAGGCTGGGTATTCTGTGGCGAGTGTCTCACCTCCTGACTCCCCAAAGCCTTTCCACCATCTACAAGGCACAAGTAAGGAGTGTGATGGAATACTCGCCACTTGCCTGGATGAGTGCAGCTCCAACAACACTCGAAGCTCGACACCATCCAGGACAAAGCAGCCCGCTTGATTGGCACCCCATCCACCACCTTAAACATTCACTCCCTCCACCACCGGCGTACCGTGGCTGCAGTGTGCACCATCTACAAGATGCACTGCAGCAACTCGCCAAGGCTTCTTCGGCAGCACCTCCCAAACCCACCACCTCCAACACCTAGAAGGACAAGGGCAGCAGGCGCATGGGAACACCACCACCTCCAAGCACTGGCATTATGAACACACTTTCACAATTACATAATTTTTAAACATTTTTCCAGTTACCTTGGGAGTTTGAGGGAGTTCTCCCCAAGCCCAGTGCATTTCTGCATTGATTCTTTTCATCCCTCTTTCTGAAGGCTTGCTGACCAATTCGGAATCACTGTTAGGAGTAGGAGGGCGGGATCTTGAAGCACTGGAAAATAATTGAGTAAATCTTCAATGGAAATAAAAATCAGGAGACGTAAATCAGACCGCCGACTCGCTATCCCCTGTTTTAAACGATCGCACAAAGTCTAAATCTGCCCCGACGTATTTTAGTCTGGGGAGATGAAGATTCAGCTTCTAACTTTTTTACAAAATATATCTTTGCCTCTTTTTAATGAGCCCAACCCAGGATTCTCTATAACTTGCATCTATTAATGCAATTAAATCCTTGCACAAATATAACACTGGCACACTTTATTAATGTGTTAAATGAACAATGACATTTGCCATGCGAACAGCTGATTTTCCACAACTCTTTATCCTTATCTGGGATAGAACTGTAATAGTGTCCATATAAAAAATGTACTACGATTCAAAAATATATTGACACTCCATTATCTGTTAAACAGGATGAAATAGAAGTTAGTCATTATTACTGAGATGAAAATGCAGCAGAGTTGCTTCCTCGAAGGTTCCCCCCTGCCCTAGCCCTGAACTCACTTCTTTCTCCAGGTTCTCTCCGATCTCCCCTCATGACCTCTCCGCGCTCAGCTTGTCTATGAGACCCACCTCCTGCTCCCTTGACCCTATTCCCACCAAACTGCTGACCACCCAACTTCCTTTTCTAGCTCCCATGTTAGCTGATATTGTTAACGGTTCTCTCTCCTCAGGTACTGTCCCCCTCTCCCTCAAATCTGCCATCATCACCCCTCTACTCAAAAAACCAAACCTTGATCCCTCCGTCCTTGCAAACTACCGCCCGATCTCCAACCTCCCTTTCCTCTCCAAAGTGCTTGAATGTGTTGTTGCCTCCCAAATCCGTGCCCATCTTTCAATCCCTCCAATCAGGTTTCCGCCCTTGCCACAGTACCAAAACGGCTCTCATCAAAGTCACAAATAATATTCTTTGTGACTGTGACAAAGGTAAATTATCCCTCCTTGTCCTTCTTGACTTGTCTGCAGCCTTTGACAGGGTTGACCACGCCATCCTTCTCCAACACCTCTCCACCATCGTCCAGCTGGGTGGGACTGCACTCGCCTGGTTCCATTCTGATCTATCTAATCGTAACCAGAGAATCACCTGCAACGGCTTCTCTTCCCGCTCCCGCATTGTTACCTCTGGTGTCCCCCAAGGATCTATCCTTCGGCCCCTCCTATTTCTCATCTACATGTTTGCCCTTTGGCGACATCATCCAAAAACACGGCGTCAGTTTCCACATGTACGCTGACGACACCCAGCTCTACCTCACTACCTCCTCTCTCGACCCCTCCACCGTGTCTAAATTGGCAGACTGCTTGTCCGACATCCAGTTCTGGATGAGCAGAACTTTTCTCCAACTAAATATTAGGAAGACCGAAGCCATTGTTTTCGGTCCCCGCCACAAACTCCAATCCCTAGCCACCGACTCCATCCCTCTCCCTAACATCTGTCTGAGGCTGAACCACACTGTTCGCAACCTTGGTGTCATATTTGACCCTGAAATGAGCTTCTGACCACATATCCGCAGCATAACAAAGACCGCCTATTTCCACTTCCGTAACATCGCCTGTCTCCGCCCTTGCCTCAGCTCATCCGCTGCTGAAACCCTCATCCATGCCTTTGTTACCTCCAGACTTGACTATTCCAATGCACTCCTGGCTGACCTCCCACATTCCACCCTACGTAAACTTGGTGATCCAGAACTCGGCTGCCCGTGTCCTAACTCGCACCAAGTCCCGTTCGCCCATCACCCCTGTGCTCACTGACCTACATTGGCTCCCGGTTAAGCAGCGCCTCGATATCAAAATTCTCATCCTTGGTTTCAAATCCCTCCATGGCCTCGCCCCTTCCTATCTCTGTAATCTCCTTCAGCCCCACAACCCCCCGAGATATCTGCGCTCCTCTAATTCTGTCCTCTTGAGCATCCCCGATTATAATCGCTCAACCATTGGTGGCCGTGCCTTCTGTTGCCTGGGCCCTAAGCTCTGGAATTCCCTGCCTAAACCTCTCCGCCTCGCTACCTCTCTCTCCTCCTTTAAGACGCTCCTTAAAACCTACCTCTTTGACCAAGCTTTTGGTCACCTGCCCTAATTTATCCTTATGTGGCTCGGTGTCAAATTTTTTTGTCTTATAATACTCCTGTGCAGCGCCTTGGGACGTTTTACTACATTAAAGGCTCTATATAAATACAAGTTGTTGTTGTTTTAAATGTCTAATTATGTACATGGATTAGAAAGCATATCCACTTCATGAAGATAACCTTTAACAGACTCATTCCAATAGTAAAGAATGGGGGGGGTGGAATTGATAAATGTGCTCCACCTTCAGTCTAACAACAAGTCCCAGAGCAGCAACAATATATGTGCAGAAAATGCGCTTATTGTAGTTCACTCTATAAACTGTGAATTCTTATTTCATGCAGCAAATTCTGTTTTTTATTCTAACTTTGCCTTATTTATTGGGTTGAGATTCAATAAGTTTATTTCCATAAACACAGAAGAGTAGGAATATAATTCATCGGAACACCTACTCTTTGATAGACGAAGCCCAACTTCGCCTTTTCATCAAATCCCTTCTCTCTCCAGAAACATACCTAGTCATCTCTTGAATATTTATTAAAATAATTATTTTACATTTATCCACACTGAACGAACCTGCCATCTATTAATGGTGATGATAAATTTGGGTCATTTCCATCCGCAACAGTTGGGACTGTGAAGTAATGCAGGTTTTATCATCGTACCACACAAACACATGGTATGAAGATGATGGCTCATGGGAACGCTGGGATTTGCAAAAATAATTGAATCCCTGCCTTCAATTCCTGTATTTAATCCAAAACAACGGTGGTAATGCTGCAAGTCAGATTTGATGTAGTGTTACCTTATCAATTATTAGATTTAATAAATGACATGGCATCACTCTTGCTTTATGTTCACCCATATCTGCAATACATTAGATCTTAAATCTAAAGTCTTGGTGTAATAAAATTGTTGAACCTTTTATTTCCCAGTTGGTTTACTAAGAATACTGTTGGAGCATAATGAAGACACTCGCTACGTATTAAGTTTCCAACTATCAAGCTGTGAAACAAAATTTCCCATCACTTCAGGTTTGTGAGATAAATTTGCTGTTTAGCTTCACGCTCACTAAATATTTCTAACCTGTGGATCTCTTTCTGAAACAAAAAAACAATTCCAGCTAATGACACGAAGTCTCCTGGAAAGCAGCGGCATCGCCGTGGTGCAAGAGTGGTGTTGGGTGTTGCTTTTTTGAGGATATTTGCGCATAACTGATTTATGCTGGTTTTATGCTGAATCATTGCAACGACGAATTTCCTCGATAGTTTGCACAGGTTCCAACACAAGTCTGTCGAAACCGTCTGCCGCTCATTTACGTAGCTCCGATGCAAAAGACCAACACGTGCGAATTTCCTGGATTGATGCGCTGCCGAGATTTAGGAGCAGAGAGGTGTCCACGTCACTTGATACCAGTGTAAACTCAGACGCTAGCAATTTCCTTTTGATTTTTTTTCTTTAATTTTTTTTCCTCACTACGCTAAACTTGACCCAAAGTGCAGTTAGTCTGGGAGCACCTGAAATTTTCAGGCCCACATCTCCCACGCATTCCGAATGACTGTAATGACCTTCCAATGGGCATACCGCCCGTTCTGCACAATAATGGTAGAGAAGAGGAGCAGAAGAAGCAAGAGGCCCCGAGAGTGAGGCACCACGGGAGAAGGCAGCAGCCCACTCACCAATACCCCTATTGGTGGCACTACACCAATCCACACACAGCAGTAAAATGTGTGATCAACAGCGGTCTGTGGAATCTGCTTCATTATTAGGAATGAGCAGGACTCTGTTTAAAATGATTAACTTTGTCATTATATTGGTCGATTCCTCATTTGCGTTGATTTTTCATTTATTTCGTTGTGCTGATACCACCAGGAAATCCGTTTCGGCAGATTACCGGGTTCAGTGCAAGGGAGCCAAGGCATCGAAAGAGGACAAATGCACACCCAGCCCAGTCAACCCTGCAAAGACCTCCTCGTTAACATCTGGGACTGGTGTCAAAGTTGAGAGAGCTGTCCCACAGACGAATCAAGCAACAGCTCGGCACAGTCACACTCACAGAATCAACCAACCTCCGAAGCACCTCCCCATTTCCATCCTTGGGTATGTCCTGTCCCACCGGCAGGAGCCAAAGGTGGGCGCACAAGTGGTATATAGTCGGGTGGGAGTGGGCCACGAGAGTCCTCAACATTCGGAGCCCATGAAGTCTCATGGCTTCAGGTCAAACATGGGCAAGGAAGCTGCTGCTGCCTACCGCCCTCCCTCAGTTGATAAATCAGTACTCCTCCACGTTGAGCACTTGGAGGGAGCTCTGAGGATGGCAGAATATAGAGTGCAAAAGACGAGGCTGAAGTGTTCGCAACCACCTCAGCCAGAAGTGCCGAGTGGATGATCCTTCTCGGCCTCCTCCCGAGGTCCTCACCATCACAGATGCCAGTCTTCGGCTAATTTGATTCACTCAGCGGGATATTAAGGAATGACGAAGTGCACTAGACACAGTAAAGGCTAAAGGCCCCGACAATATCCTGGCTGCAGAGCTGAAGCCTGGTGCTCCAGAACTATATGCGCCTTTAGCCTAGCTGTTCCAGTACAGCTACAACAGTAACATCTACCTGACAACATGGAAACTTTTCCATGTATGTCCTTGTCCACAAAAAGCAGGACAGTTTCAGCCCGGCCAATTACCGTCCAAATAGCCTACACTCGATCATCAGCAAAGTAATGGAAGGTGTCGTCGACAGTGCTACCAAGTGGCACTTACTCACCAATAGCCTGCTCACCGATGCTCAGTTTGGGTTCCGCCAGGACCACTCGGCTCCAGACCTCATTACAGCCTTGGTCCAAACATGGACAAAAGAGCTGAATTCCAGCGGTGAGCAAGAGTGACTGCTCTTGACATCAAGACAGCATTTGACCAAGTGTGGCATCAAGGAGCCCCAGTAAAACTGAAGTTAATGGTGATCAGTGGAAAAAAAACTCTCCACTGGCTGGAGTCAAACCTGGGACAAAGGAAGATGGTTGGGTTTGTTGGAGGTCAATCATCTCCTCCTCAAGACATCGCTGCAGGAGTTCCTCAGGGCAGTGTCCGAGGCCCAACTATCGTCAGCTGCTTCATCAATGACCTTCCCTCCATCATAAGGTCAGAAATGGGGATGTTCGCTGATGATTGCACAGTGTTCAGTGCCATTCGCAACTCCTCAGATAACGAAGCAGTCCATGCCCACATGCAGCAAGACCTGGGCTGGGGCTGATAAGTGGCAAGTAACATTCGCGCCACATAAGTGCCAGGCAATGACCATCTCCAACAAGAGAGAGTCTAACCACCGCCCCTTGACATTCAATGGCATTACCATCATCAAATCCCCGACCATTCTGTGGTAAGCAGCTCACCTCCTTAAACATTCACTCCCTCCACCACTAGCACACCGTGGCTGCAGTGTGTACCATGTACAAGATGTACTGCAGCAACTCGCCAAGGCTTCTTCGACAGCACCTCCCAAACCCACGACCTTTAAGGGCAGCAGGCGCATGGGAACACCACCACCTCCAAGTTCCCCTCCAAGTCACACACCATCCTGACTTGGAAGTATATCGGCTGTTACTTCATCGTCGCTGGGTCAAAATCCTGGAACTCCCTCCCTAACAGCACTCTGGGAGCACCTTCACCACACGGACTGCAGCGGTTCAAGAAGGCGGCTCACCACCACCTTCTCAAGGGCAATTAGAGATGGGCAATAAATGCTGGCCTTGCCAGCGACGCCCACATCCCATAAACGAATAAGAAAAAATCAAGTGGTGTCAAGCTTGGATGTTGCCATACTTTGATAGCACAGCCAAGATCAGGAACTCTAACTTCATTTTATAATGTTCAACATCAAAAACATACAGAAAATAAGTTTTCACAGTGTAAGGATGCTACTATACTATCATTTTTACATCAACAAAAAATATCTGGGGAGCAATAAAACAGCTAACCTGACTCCCTAGCAGTTTGGTTCTAGAAGTGAAACCACCTACTTGGTCGGTACCAAGTCACTTTATTCAGGTGCTTCAATGGACAGCCTGAACACTTCAGAAACTTAAGCAGAGCCGTCTTAAAGTTAGAAGTAGGTGAACATCCCCACTTGCATGCTGAAAACATTAGAAAGTTGTTGCCCATGGAATGAGGAGCTCTGTGAAGAGCTCAGTCCTGGCAGTGCTCAGTGCCGAGCCCCAGCAACACACTGCCCTTCAGTAGAACTTGTCCGAGGGCACCCATCGCACGCTGCACCTACTGGCCGCCCGAGAGCAGTCGCTGTACGCAAGCAGCAGCATTACATCTATATTTTAATGGTTACTAAAGGCATTCAGTGCTCAGATGATTAAACAGCTCCAAGGCAAATATTTTATTTGAATACCACAAGGTTGCACAACACACAATCCAGTCAGTAACACCACCCAGAACTAAGAACTCAAATTATACATTTCATTTCCGTCAAGAAGAAACACAGTATTTGGTGAAATATCTACCCAGCCTTTGGAGGTACAGAGAGGAGGAACTTTTGTGTATGTTGGCTGTTAGTTTCTACAGACTGACAGAATAAAGTGAATGTGACCAGAATATAAAAATCAGTGCAGGCACACAGTGTCATTTCCAATGTAAAATTACAGTATAGTAATGACCAGAAACCTCATGTGGAACTGATGATTAACTCACCCCCAAATCACTGAGACTTTCTAAACTTAAATGGAATTTGGCATCGAATAATTTAAGAAAGTCAAATCTACATAGTTGTTTTTAAGACCTTGGAATTATAGTATTCACTTTAAAATTCTCCCAGTTAAAAAATAAATAAACCAAAACAGCAACAATTGAACTAGGGGGAATGACGAATGCACAGTACACTTTAGAATTGGATTTTAAGATATGACCAATATGTCTATGAGAGAACACACACACACACCAAAACTTCTTTAGGTTAATTAAAAAAAAGGTTAAAATCAATCAAACTGTATTATCGTGAATGGTTAATGTGTTAGCAGCGTCACGAAGGCATGCATGCCTGCGGGCGCTTGTATACCTGAGCATAGATGGAAAAAGAGACGAAGGCTGTGGGCAAGAGCTAGACAAGCCTCCGGCAACGGTGACCAAAAGATGCGAAGTCAGACGCTCGCTTTCTACAGGCAGACTAGAGTGTTGCAGCGCAGGAAGGAAAGCAGAATTATTTAAGATGCCTGGTTCTTGGTGAAATATCTGAACAGAAAGTGTACAAATGACAAGGACAACAGCCGGCTGGGACATCCTCCCTGCGTTATACTTGCTGTACCGACAATTAAGGTTATTTAACCTGAACGCGTTTGAGCCGGGCCAACACAGGACTGTTTCCCATCTGAAAATGGAATGGTGCTTTAAGAAAATCGTAACTGATATAATTGACCCAAATATATTTTCAAAGTTGATAGTATTGGAGAATTAAATCTAACACAGTATAGGATATCCCCATTTGATCCATTTATATATAACTTGGGATTAAAAACAAAACAGATGGAGATAGACAGATATTTGAGCTACAGGGGAGTCGAGGGTTATGGGGAACAGGCAGGAAAGTGGAGTTGAGGCCAAGATCAGATCAGCCATGATCTTATTGAATGGCGGAGCAGGCTCGAGGGGCCAAATGGCCCACTCCTGCTCCTATTTCTTATGGTCTTATGTTCTTATCTCACTCCATAAACAGAGCATGGAGGTGAAAAGTCTCATTAATACAATACAATCTAAAGAATTAACTGTCCTAAATACTGGCAAAACAAAAAGGAATTCACCCACACCCGCCCCCCACCAACCGTTAAAGCTTTTTCTTGCTGTTGTTCATCACAAGGATAGAGATCTAACAGAAAGTAGATAGAAAATAGCAGGTGCAATACCTATTAACACAGGAATGAGTCAGAGGCATTGCAAAGCTCACGAAGACCACGTACCCGTGTCTGGATGAACATTCACTGTCTGAATGGGGATGCACTGAAGGTTGTATGAAGTTATCCGAGGTACTGGCCAGCAGTTGCTTGTCACTGTACATATGTGTCGAGCCCCTGAAGAGGAAAAGCAATGCAGTCATTAGTGAGAAGCTTTCAAAGGCAGTTTGCGATTGTTCAAAGTGCGGTGGTGAATAATGACATTGCCCGGAATCCCACTTGGGTACAAAAGGACGTGGACAGCTTAGTCTTCCCATCGTTATTTTCCAATTGGGCTGGAGCATCACAATTTTCCACCAATTACATGAAATGAAAGCTGGAGCCAAAAAACACCAGAACTTGAAGAGCTGATCTGCGATGCAAAACTTTCCACACACGGCGACAAGTGACATTGTAACGAGATAGAAGTGAATACTGAATTTGTCTACCTCTTGGATTAGATGTTACAAAACCTCATTTCGGACAGCTTTGTGATGCAAATCTCGGAAAACTAATTATGCGTTGCAAGTACCTTCCATTGGTGAAATATAAACCAGATTATTCCAGAATTGTCAAAATATAACATACCACAGCAACAAAGTTAACGCTTTAAGAAAAGACAATTTTACTACATTTTCACACCCTTGCGTGCATGGATTGTGTAATTGATGAGAATGTTATATTTATATTTCAGTGAAGATCACCTGCCCAGCTCATGAGTTTTAATTACAACTTGTTCTTCCCACATCTTAATATATATGTGACTGTATATCGGGGTACAGAGAGTGCAACAGTGCTACTATACATAGTGAGACAGAATGGGCAAGAAAGTTACAAATTCTAGCACAGCTTGTAAAAGGGCAGCAGTGAAAGTATTAGCATATATTAAAGGCAAGAATTCCAAGCCATGATATTTTAGTGAAAGGAAACACAACTCAGTCATAGAGTCATAACGGCACAGAAGGAGGCCATTCGGCCCATCGAGTCCGTGCCGGCTCTCTGTAGAGCAATCCAGTCAGTCCCATTCCCCCGCTCTATCCCTGTAGCCCTGCAAGTTTAATTCCCTCAATTGCCTATGTTGGCCTTCATAGCGAGAGGATTCAAGTACAGAAGCAAGGATGTCTTGCTGCAGTTGTACAAGGCCTTGGTGAGACCACACCTTGAGTATTGTGTGCAGTTTTGGTCGCCTTATCTGAGGAAGGATGTTCTTGCCATGGAGGGAGTGCAGCGAAGATTCACCAGACTGATACCTGGGATGGCAGGAATGACGTATGAAGAGAGATTGGGACGATTGGGCTTGTATTCGCTAGAGTTTAGAAGAATGAGAGGGGATCTCATTGAAACTTATAAAATTCTAACAGGACTAGACAGACTAGATGCAGGAAGAATGTTCCTGATGGCGGGGGAGTCCAGAACCAGGGGTCACAGTCTAAGGATAAGGGGTAAGCTATTTAGGACTGAGATGAGGAGGAATTTCTTCACCCAGAGAGTGGTGAACCTGTGGAATTCTCTACCACAGAAGGCAGTTGAAGCCAATTCATTAAATATATTCAAGAATGAGTTAGATATATTTCTTAAGGCTAAAGGGATCAAGGGATATGGGGAGAAAGCAGGTACAGGATACTGAATTTGGATGATCAGCCATGATCTCATTAAATGGCGGAGCAGGCTCGAGGGGCCGAATGGCCTACTCCTGCTCCTATCTTCTATGCTATGCTCCCCTTGAAAACATTGAGTGTCTCCGCTTCCACCACTTCCGTCGGCAGCGAGTTCCACTCGCTGCGTAAAAAAGTTTTTCTCACATCCCCCCTGTATCTCTTGCCCAAAACCTTAAATCTGTCTCCCCTAGTCCTTGTACCATCAACTAGTGGGAACAGCCTTTCCCCGTCTAGCCTATCCAAACCCGTCATAATCTTGTACACCTCTATCAAATCACCCCTCAACCTCCTTTGCTCTAATGAAAACAAATCCAGCTTCTCCAACCTGTCCTTGTAGCTAAGATCCCCCATCCCCAGAACCATTCTGGTAAATCTCCTCTGCACCCTCTCAAGGGCCTTCACATCCTTCCTAAAGTGTGGTGACCAGAACTGGACGCAATACTCCAGTTGTGGCCTAACCAGCGCTTTATAAAGATTCAGCATAACTTCTCTACTTTTGTACTCAATACCTCGATTTATGAAGCCCAAGATTCCATATGCTTTGTTAACCACTCTCTCAATATGTCCTGCCACCTTCAGGGACCTATGCACATTAACTCCCAGGTCCCTCTGTCCCTGCACACTCTTTAAAACTGTGCCATTAAATGTATATTCCCTCTCCCTGTTCCTTCTGCCAAAATGCATCACCTCACACTTCTCTGTATTAAATTCCATTCTGCTAGCCTTTCTATGTCCTGTTGCAGTCGATTGGTATCATCAACACTGTTTGCCACATCCCCAAGTTTGGTGTCATCGGCAAATTTAGAAATTCTACTCTGTATTCCAATATCCGGGTCATTTATATATATCAAAAAAGCAGTGGCCCCAGCACTGACCCTTGGGGAACACCACTGTCTACCATCCTCCAGTCTGAAAAACAGCCATTTACCACAACGCGCTGTTTTCTGTCCTTAAGCCAATTCCTTATCCAAGCTGCCACTGACCCACCTATTCCATGAGCCTCAATTTTGTTAACCAGCCTTCTATGTGGTACTTTGTCAAACACCTTCCAAAAATCCATGAAGACAACATCCATTGCATTCCCTTCATCAATCCTCTCTGTTACTTCATCAAAAAATTCAATTCGATCAACTTATTCAATTAATTAAAAGGATGTAACAGAATTGGTGAGTGGTGGTCGCGTGCCGGATGTTATGGTTGTGATTTTGATTTTCACTTCAAAATACTTTCCCTCAGGTTCAGTGACTGAGCCAACCCCCTTAGGTGAGCCCTTGCTCCCCAGGGACTGGAATATGCCTTTCTCTGCCCAGTATCTGGGTAATATAGTGTCCGCTGTGGCTCAGTGGGTAGCCCACTCGCCTCTGAGTCAGAAGGTTGTGGGTTCAAGTCCCACTCCAGGGACTCGAGCACATAAAGCTAGGCTGACACTCCCACTGCAGTGCTGAGGGAGTGCTGCACTGTCGGAGGTGCCATCTTTCGGATGAGACGTTAAAACCGAGGCCCAATCTGCTCTCTCAGGTGGATGTAAAAGACCCTGCGGCACTATTCCGAGAAGAGCAGGAGAGTTATCCCCGGTGTCTTGGGGCAATATTTATCCCTCAACCAATGTTGATTGATGGATAAATATTGGCCAGGACACCGGGGATAACTCCCCTGCTCTTCTTCGAAATAGTGACCATGGGATCTTTTACATCCACCTGAGAGAGCAGACGGGGCCTCGGTTTAATGTGTCATCCGAAAGACGGCACCTCCGACAGTGCAGCCCTCCCTCAGCACTGCACTGGAGTGTCAGCCTAGATTGATGTGCTCAAAAAAGTAGTTAATATGCCAATATCAATGGAATAGAGAGTCCAGATGTAACTCTGTGGAATAGTGCCCATCATAGGTGGCTGGACAGCATGTTAATAACCAGTCACTGCAGATCATAGCAAGAGAATTGGGATAAGCATCCTACGTGATTGACATACTCGGGGTCCCCTGGGGTAATGGTTTTGATTGACAACTGTGCAGGGAGTAGGTCCAATGATTTTCTGCAATTTCTTTGATGAGTAGCTCTGTAGGAAGGAACTTCAAACTGTGGGTTTATATTTGGCTGCATGAGCTCAGTGGAAGCTAAGCGAGACACTGAGCTAGGTCTGACCCCATGGTCGTCTTTAATCACACAAGGCAAATATTTCTTTTTAATTTATTCTCAGGATGTGGGCATCACTGGCAAGGCCAGCATTTATTGCCCAGCTCTAGCTGCCCCGAGACGGTGATGGTGGGCCGCCTGCTTGAACCGCTGCAGTCCGTGGGATATTCTTCGCAGCGGTTTGCTGGGCCACTTCAGAAGACAGTTACGAGTCAATCACGTTGGTGTGGGACTGGAGTCACATATAGGCCAGACTAGGTAAGGATGGCAGGGTTCCTTCCCTAAGGGACAGTGAACCAGTTGGGTTTTTACAACAATCTGACAGTTCCACGGTCACTTTTACTGATACCAGCTTTTTATTTCCAGATTTATTTATTTTTTAAAAACTGAATTTAAATTCTCAAACCGTCATGGTGAGATTTGAACTCATGTTCTCTGGATTAACTAGTCCAGTAACATAATCACACTACAATGTGTTTCAAAGATCAATGTTATATTGAGACAAAGTGCAGGTGAAGCACTTTGTTTTGGTACTTCATGGAGAAAAATAAAGATTATAACTACGGTAAATATACTGTTTTGTACCGAGTACTGTTCAGTTAGTTGTTTAGTGTTAAATAAATTTAACTGTTAGTTTATAACCTGAGCTTTGGTCCAATAGTGTAGATTCTAATATAGTTGAATATTTTCTGAGGAGGTCACTGTCATTATGGTTATGGGAGTATCTATGGGTGTCATCTATATGGCCTTTCAGAAGAGCTTATTGAAACTGAAAGCGCGTAGAATGGGAGGCAACCTTATGACACAGGTCGGTAACTAGTTGGGAGGTAAAAGACAGAGAGTAGGGATAAAAGGAACATTCTCTGATTGGCGGGATTTCACAAGTGGTGCTCCCCGGGCATCTGTGCTGGGGCCTCAGCTTTTCACCATATATATTAACGACTTAAATGAAGGAATATGGAGTTGCATATCCATGTTTTCAGATGATACCAAGTTAGAAGGCACAGTAAGTTGTGTAGATAGGAGCAGGAAGTTACAATGGCACAGATGGACAAAATGAGCAGGCAAAACCATGGCAGATTACAACAGGGACTCCACTTCAAAAATAATTCATTGGCTGTAAAGTGCTTTGAGACGTCCGGTGGTTGCGAAAGGTGCTATATAAATGCAAGTCTTTCTTTCAGATAGAGTTCAATGTGGGGAAGTGCGAGCTCATCCACTTTGGCTTCGACAAAGACAGTTTGGAAAATGTTCATAATGGTGGGGGGTGGGGGGCAGAGACTACAGGGATTTGGGTGTCCGTGTACATGTCACTAAAAGCCAGTGCACAGGTACAAAGCGTAATCAAACGGCGAATGGCATGTTGTACTTTATCTGGAGGGGCTTGGAATTCAAAAATGAGGAAGTGATGCTTCAGTTCTACGGAGCCTTAATCTAACCCCATCTGCAGCATTGTGTTCAGTTCTGGGCACTGCACCTCAGGAAGGATATATTGGCCTTGGAGGGGGTGCAGCGCAGATTCACCAGAATGATACCGGGTCTTAAAGGGTTAAAGTACGAGGACAGGTTGCATAAATTTGGTTTGCATTCCCTTGAGTTTAGAAGGTTATGAGGGGATCTCGTCGAGGCGTTTAACATGATAAAGGGATTTTATGGGGTAGATACAGAGAAACTATTTCTTTTGGTGGGGGGGGGGAATTCGAAACAAAGGGTCATAATCTTAAAATTAGAGCTCGACCAGTTAAGAGTAAAGTCGGAAGCACTTCTTTACACAAAGGGTCGTGGAAATCTAGAACTCTTTCCCCCAAAAGGCTGTGGATGCTAAGGCAATCAAAATTTTCAAGACTCTGATCGATCGACTTCCATTAGGCAATTTTATCGAGGATTCTGGAGAAAAGGGAGGTGAGGTACAGAGCAGCCATGATCTAATAGAATGGTGGAACAGGCTCGAGGGGCTGAATGGTCTACCCTTATTCCCATGTTCCTATATTCATCTGCCTACTGGAGATGAGAAAGTCACATGATGGCATGAGATATTCCAGTGATCCTGAATACAATTGCAAGGGTTTACTGTTCCCGCACCGTTACCTCTGGAGTCCCCAGGATCTATCCTTGGCCCCCTCCTATTTCTCATCTACATGCTGCCCCTCAGCGACATCATCCGAAAAACATCAGTTTCCACATGTACGCTGACGACAACCAGCTCTAACTCACTTCCACCTCTCTCGACCCCCCCTCCTCTGACTGATTTGTCACACTGCTTGTCCAACATCCCGTATTGGATAAACAGAAATTTCTTCCAATTAAATATCAGTAAGACCAAAGCCATCGTCTTTGGTCCCCACCACAAACTCCATCCCTCTACATGGCAACTGTATGAGGCTCAACCAGACTGTTCGCAACCTTGGTGCCATATTTAACCCCGAGCTCAGCTTCCGACCCCATTTCCTCTCCATCACCAAGACCGCCTACTTCCACCACTGTAATATTGCCCATCGCCGCCCATCTTCTGCTGAAACGCTCATCCATACCTTTGTCACCTCGAGACTTGACTATTCCAATGCGCTCCTGTCCAGTCCCACCTTGCACGCTCCATAAACTTGAGTTCATCTAAAATCTGCTACCCGTGTCCTAACTCGCACCAAGTCCCAGTCACCCCTGTGCTCGCTGACCTACATTGGCCCACAGTCCGGCAACACCTCACTTTTAAAATTCTCATCCTTGTTTTCAAATCCCTCCATGGCCTCGCCCCTCCCCATCTCTGTAATCTCCTCCAGCACTACAGCCCTCCGAGATATCTACACTCCTCAAATTCTGGCCTCAAGTATCTCCGATTTTCTTCGCTCCACCATTTGCGGCCGTGCCTTCAGCTGCCTCGGCCCCAGGCTCTGGAATGCCCTCCCTAAACTTCTCCGTCTCTCTCTCCTCCTTTAAGATGCTCCTCAAAACCTACTTCTTTCACCAAACTTTCGATCCCCTGTCCCAATATCTCCTTATATGGCTCGGTGTCAAATTTTGTCTGATAACGCTCCTGTGACGCGCCTTGGGACGTATTATTACGTTAACGGCGCTATATAAATACAAGTTGTTGCTTGTTGTTGTTGAATTCCTGGGTCTTGTTACATTTAGCTAGATATTGGGCAGGAAAAGAAAAACTCTGGCACATAGGAGCAGTGAATGCCACTAAAAAAGTGGTCATCCATGTTGAATCCAAGTACAGTAAACTCTTGTTTAAACGGCACTTAATCATCCAGAATACTTTAATAACCGGCAAAATAGATAACCGGTAATCTTGCCGAATCCATCCAGCACTGGTTTTGCCGAGTCCGAGTCTCCCGCGGTGGCCGAGTTAGTCAGTGGTTTTTATTTTTGTTTGTGTTAAAAATTGCCTTGGTCGGTATACCTCTCTGTTATCCAGAATTTTTCATCAACCGGCACCATCCTGGTCCCATAGGTGCCAGATAAGAAAGAATTTACTGTAGTACATCTGGTGTATAAACCAAAAGAAGTAATAGCCACGATGAATAATAAACACGCACTTTCTAGGCTCATATGAAAGATGTCCCTTTGGCAAGGTACAAGCAGATGAGCAGTATTTGTGGGACTATACCCCAATAGAATGTAATAGTTTTGGGAGGGAAGGGACGATTTGAAGAGGACTTTTGAAACACATGGTGAGACTTTCTGGGACACTTTGTCAAAACTTCACCAACACTCGAGCAACATTTATTCTGGAAATTCTCTGAGGACTTCACCTAAAAAGAGTAAGTGTTGTGCTGCTCTACTTATAGCAGTCACCAGGAGAAAGGGAGTGCTTGGTCATTGGGGATCTTGCTCGGGGTCCCCCTTGGTCTGCAGGAGAACGGGAGGAGGACATGAGGCCAGGCAGAGCAGCACCAGCTGCTGCAGGAGAGAGGGGCAGGAGGGCAAGGTGGACTCTGCCCCCCTGCGGGTACAGGACATCCCTCCTCCTCTGGACCTCCTCCACCTGGACCTCCAGTGCCGCGCCTGAGAACCTGTGCACCCTCTCCCTCGGTCACTGAGCCTTCCTGAAACCTGCCGCTGCGTCAGAAAAATAGTTGTACAGAGAGCTGAATTACGAGGTCAGAACACAAAAACAAGCCTTGGAGTGGGCATAGCTAGGCCTGATAAGGGATGCAGCAAGGAGCTGTAGGATAAACAAGCTGTCTACGAGAGGGCAACAAGACCTTTAGAACAGAGATATGGAGGAAAATGACCTCATGAGGCTGGGAGGGGGCTGTCATAGGTAGCCTCTCCCTTGTAATTGGACAATGCGATGGGTAAAAATGATTGACACCAGGTATCCACCAGCCCATCGAAATAAGGTATAAAAATAAAAGACCGAGAGAGGAAATCAGGCAGTTAGGGGCGAAGGCTTCCCCGAGGTGGCTACGGCCTAACACCTTGGTCAAGTTTAGCCTCTGAGGTGGCTGACGGCCTAACACCTCCAACAGCTCGAGGGATGACCCAACGGAAGTGACCGCTGCCGCAGACTGCAGGAATCCACCCAATTCGAGACCACCGTACTGCCTCCCCGTCCGTCCGGTTGTTTCATTCCGTTCCAGGGCGGTAGATCGCCCTCATCGGTCACGGGTTGTTGTGTCTACTGTATCTATTTCAATCGCATGCAGTAATATCAGATTATACTTTAAACTGTAGCTCTTTAATAAAAAGCCTTACAACTCCCAAAGACCCTTTGGGTAATCTGTGTGTGACCGGTGATCCAAATCTTACATTTCTGCAGTGAGGCGTACCAGACACCAGGTGGCGCTGTACTCAAGTGTTCTCATTACTTCACCTCCGGTGGACAAAACTGGAACTTTTCTCAGTTTCACACACATTTTGCAGAAAAGTGGAAAAGGCCAGAAACTCCACTCGTTAATTAACTAGTAAAATTCTACTAATCATTTTTTTTTCCCTATCACATCAAATCTTTAGTTAATTACGTGCAAATGTACTCCAAACGATTCGCCTTAGTAAACAGAGTACAGCACATTGCACGGATTAGAAAGTCTCTCTGCTCATTCCATTGAACTACCAGGGCCATTTCACAATCTCTCCTTTTAAATATTTTGCTTTCTTGTTTTATTTTCACAACTTAATGTAAAGAAGATATTTCATAATTTTTTTTTTTAAAAAGCACTTGATTCAAGGTTGTTCGGAAGTTCCCTCAGGCCAGCCAAGTGATAATCTACGAGGACAGTTATAGGGCTTCCATCCGTATTACGTGACACACGAAGTAGAAAGACGACACCAGAGGAGTGCTGCGTGATCTTTAGCACATTCAGTGCGTAGGCAATGATCAACAAAACAAATACCAAATGTAATTTGGGTAGAGCTTGCTACTATAATTAGTCGCTGGCACTCAGAGGAATGAAACCCTCCCACACGTTCCGCAGCATAGAGTAAGGTTAGGAAAAACAGGTCAGCTGTCCTAGAATCATAGAACAGTGCAGCACAGAAGGAGGCCATTCGGCCCATCGAGTCTGCGCCAGCTCTTTCGAAGAGCGATCCAGTTAGTCCCAACTCTCCCCCGCTCTTTCCTCACATCCCTGTTTTCTCCTTCAAGTATTTATCTAATTCACTTTTGAAGGCTACTATTGAATCTTCCACCACCCTATCAGGCAGTGCCTTCCAATTCCTAACCACGCGCTGCATAAGAAAGTATTTCTTTTGTCAATCACCTTAAATCTGGGCCCTCTGCTTATCGACCCTTCAGCCATTGGAAACAGTTTTTCCTTATTTACTTTATTTAAACCCTACATGATTTTAAACAGCTCCATCAAATCTCCTCTTAGCCTTCTCTGTTCCAAGGAGAACAATCCCAGCTTCTCCAGTCTATCCATGTAACTGTAATCCCTCATCCCTGGAACCATTCTCGTAAATCTCTTCTGCACCTTCTCCAAAACCTTTATGTCCTTCCTAAAGTGTGGGGCTCAGAATTGGACACAATACGCCAGCTGGGACCAAACTAGTATTTTATAAAGGTTTAGCATAACTTCCTGGCTTTTGTACTCTCTGCCTCTATTTATAAAGCCCAGGATCCCATACGCTTTATTAACTGCTTTATTAACCCGTCCTGCACAAACAGCCCCGGGTCTCTCTGTTCTTGCACCCACTTTAAAACTGTAGCATTTAGTTTGTGCTGTCTCTCCTCATTCTTCTTGCCAAAATGTATCACCACACACTTTTCTGTGTTGAATTTAATCTGCCACATGTCCGCCCATTCCACCAGCCGGTCTGTGTCTTCTCGAAGTCTGTCACGATCTTCCTCGCTGTTTACAACACTTCCAAGTTTCATGTCATCTGCACATTTCAAAATTGTGCCCTGTGGCCCCCAAAGTCCAAGTCATTAATGGATATCAACAACAGCAGTGGTCCTAGTACTGAACCTTGGGGAACGTCACTGTAAACCTCCCTCCGGTCTAACAAACAGCCATCCACAACTCTCGGTTTTCTATCCCTCAGCCAATGTTGGATCCGTGCTGCTACTGCCCTTTCTTTTTACACATCACACAGTTAGGATTTCCATAACGCTCCAAAAGGCATCATAAACAGCAGTGGATAATTTTCTTGGGGTGCTCCAGTTGCTGCCATTCTACCCCTCTGATTCATTCAGTTTCTCCCAATCCCCCTTCTGTAAATCGACCACAACAGGCTACGGCTCGGCTGTCAATCTCCCTTTCAAAGAAGGTTTCTCAAGCAGCACAAACTCCAATAGTAAGGGTGTTATCTTTCATTTATAGAGTGCCTTTAAGGTAGTAAACATCCCAAGGCACTTCAGGTGACAATGGCATCAAGAAATAATGGGAGGTGAATCAGGGAAGGTGACTGAATTCATAAACAGAGATAAGTTTTTGAGAGGCAGTTGAAGGAAGGAGGAGGTAGCAAGATGCAAGGGTTCAAAGGAGAGTGTGGGGCCAAGAAAGTAAAATGTTCTGCCACTGCAGGTAGGGTGGAAGGAGTGGTCTATTACATAGAATATACAACACAGAAACAGACCATTCGGCCCCACTAGTCTGTGCTGGTGTTTATACTCCACACAAATCTCCTCCCATTCCATCGATCATCTCAGCCTTTCAGCATATCTTTCTATTCGGGTTTTTCACATATACTTGTCTAGTTTCCTTTTGAAAATATCTAAGCTATTTGCCTCAACCACTTCCTCTGGTAGCAAGTTCCACATTCTAACCACTGAGTAAAAAAAAATTCTCCTTATCTCCCTATTGGATTTATTAGCAGCCTCTGAGTCAGAAGGTTGTGGGTTCAAGTCCACTCCAGAGACTTGAGCACAAAAATCTAGGCTGACACTCTAGTGCAGGTGCTGAGGGAGTGCTTCACTGTCGGAGGTGCCGTCTTTCAGATGAGACGTTAAACTGAGGCCCCGTCTGCTCTCTAAGGTGGACGTAAAAGATTCCATGGCACTATTTCGAAGAAGAGCAGGGGAGTTATCCCCGGTGTCCTGGGGCCAATATTTATCCCTCAATCAACATCACTAAAACAGATTATCTGGTCGTCATCACACTGCTGTTTGTGGGAGCTTGCTGTGTGCAAATTGGCTGCCACGTTTCCTACATTCCAACAGTGACTACACTCCAAAAACTTAATTGGCTGTAAAGCGCTTTGGGATATCCTGAGGTCGTGAAAGGCGCTATAGAAATGCAAGTCTTTCTTTTTTTTATATAAATGGCCCCTAGTTTTGGATTCTCCCGCAAGTGGAAACATTCTCTCCACATCTACCCCATCCAACCCACTCAGAATTTTGAAGATCTCAATCAGCGCACCTCTAAGTCTTCCTTTTTCTAAAAGCCTCAACCTGTTCAATCTTTCCCGCTAGCTGTAATCTCACAGTTCTGTTACCATCCTTGTCAAAAAAACTTTGCACCTTCTCCAGTGCTTTGATGTCCTTTTTAATAGTATGGAGACCAGAACTGTGCACAGCACTGAGTGTGGCCTGACCAGAGTTCTCGACAAGTTCAACATCACTACTTTTGAATTCTATACCCCTAGAAATAAATCTCAGTGCTTTGTTAGCATTTTTAATTGCTTTGCTGATCTGCGATGCTGCTTTTAATGATTTATTCACCTGTAACCCTAGATCTTCTAACCATTCAGTTTCTTATTTTTTAAGGTGTCGGTGATGTTTCTATTTTTCCTACCAAAGTGCATCGCCTCACATTTATCTATGTTAAATTTACTTTGCCACTTGACTTCCCAGTCTGCAAGTTTTCTAATGTCTTCTTGTATTATGTTGCATTCTACCTCCTCCCTTATGTGGCAGAGTGTCTCTAGCTCGAACTCCGGCTCAAAGACTCTGAGCCGCATTGTCTCGAGGCAGAGTCATTTCTTGCAGATGGGACAGTCTCATTGTTCACAAACTCCCAACACACTGCCATGTCTTTATTAATTAATTTATTTATTTGTTAGTTATCTGTAGTTTATTTCTTGAACTAATTGGTCGCTCACTTGAGATCTAGATTCATTAAATAGGTGGATTTAACTTGATGTTAAATAAATTAGTAATTCATTCTTGTGATTAATTACATAGCTATTTCAGTTATTAGCATCTTTAAATGCAGTTAGAATTGAATCACTTGGCTCATTTTCCTTGGACTTACATTAATATTAAATCCATACTACCTTAAGTTTAACACTAACCACTAAAGAAGCCAAACACACAAAGGGATATCTAGATACCGACCTCTATACTTATCTTAATTTCCTCAGGTTCTGCCACTCCTCTGTGGGCTGATCATGACGTCACATTTCCTCCAGTGCGATTATTTACTTATTTACTGTTGCCTCTTGGTTTAAAATTACTGAGCACCTTCTTCCCCACTCTGCACCAAACTCCCAGTGCCACTCTGTTTAACAGGCCACTCCATTTATCAGATGCTCCCAGCTCTGCGCACACAGCTCTGAGGAAGACAGAACTGGAAGAATGGAAGGTGTGCACTGGCATGTGGGACTGGCGGAGGTTGCAGAGTAAAGGAGGGGCGAGGCCATAAAAGATTTGCAATTGAGGATTTTGAATTGAATGCGTTGGAGACAGGGAGCCAACGGAGTTCAGCAAGAGTAAATGTGATAGGGCGACAGTACATATTGTTGCATTGGACGTGGGTGGGAGAGTTTGGGAGAAGTTAGAGTTCATGTAGAATCGCACTCAGGAAATCAGTGAAAAGAACACTGGAGATGTCAAGCCAGGCAAAGACAAAGGCATAGGTAAGAAAATCCCAGCTCATAATACCCACTCTATCCAGAGTCCCTGTATGGTTATTCCATCATGGACTTTCCTCCCACGTCACTTGTTGTGAGGAACAGTTAAAACCAAGACCATTGCTTATTTTATGGGAAAGTAGATAATATTTGAAGTAGAGGAAGGTTGGGGGGAGAGAATAAGGAAGTGGGATTAGTTTTGAATTGCTCCAGCAAAAAGACAGTACAGACATGGCCTTTCGGGCATAAAACCTCCATGATTATAAAGATGTCCTGACCTGCGCGTGTCCTTAGGGATCTAAGGGTTTGCTCCGTCATGGGATTAATAAGACATGAGGATACACTCGTGGCTCCTTAACCAGTAGCTTCTAACTCTCAAATATCATATGTGACAGAATCCAAGCAAAGAAATTAGTGAATTTTCCACAGTGGATGGAAAAGTTGATGGTCGGGCAAAAATGTACCAAAAAAAAGAGAAATGACTAACAAAATGTGTGTGTGGGGGGGGGGGGGGGGGGGATGGACAAAAATGGAATATTTATTATTTTCTTTCAAGTGTGTTTGAAGTGTGCGCTATGTACTCAGTTAACAGTCAATTTTAAAATCATTGACCTCACACCTAGGACTGAAATAATATGAATTACTACTGATTTTATTGAGCAACTCAGTAACTGATCTTATTGAGCAACTCAGTAACTGATCTACCACCCAAACCATATGACAAAATCTTTCCTAACTTTCATACGTAAGGTGCGTGCGCGTGTGGCTGCACTCTTGGCATTGACCGGTTTTTCTTCTCTCTATGGAACTAATTCACACTTTGTTTCCAGCATTTCAGTTTTTCATTTCAGACCTCTATCTGCAGGCTCTCTGTACAAGAACATGAGCAAGTATGGAACAAAAAAAACATTTGGCCCATGTACAAAAATAGTTACAATAAATCTGAAGAAAAAAAAAAGTGGTTTAATTAATCTCCCGAAGGGAAAAGCAGAAACAAATAGATAAAACTCTGAAATTTCTTCATGAATCCCAAGAGTAACTGAGTAAAGCTGCAAGTAATTGAACCAGGAGTATACTCTCCATGAATGAATACAACTTCTAAGTTGTTTCTCTGGTTTATTGTGCTGTTGTGAATTTTTTTTGTATGTACCTTGTAGTTTCAGCGAATTCCGCCTCTTCAGAGCTGATTTCAATCGGAAACATGTCTTCATTCTCCGAAGTATCGTCATTGTCATCTCTTTTAATGCTGTCCACTCTTGACTTGCGTCTCCTTTTCCTTCTTTTCTTCACAGAGCTGCTACTCACTTGGCTCTCTGGAGAGGCCTGCGTAACGTGAATAGCTATCGATGCTTGTGAGGATCCAGTAGATTCTAAGTTTCTCTGCCTATCAAGTAAGCTTCTCCCCACTGCTGCTTCCATCAGTGCAGCACCTTCGGATGTGATGATAGGTGAAGTGGCCAGGTGTAGAGGAACATTTACCTAAAAGCAAATAAATAAATGTTTCAATTCCACCTGGATCAGTCAGAAACAAGCATTCGCCTCTTTTGCCATTAGTATATGACTACTGACTGACTTTGGATCCGTTCAACATTAAAGTATTTGCCAAAAGCTTGCAGGAGGCGTGCACATCATCATTAAACCCATCTAGCTAGTGCAAGTAGGGCACATTGAGATTGAGGTATGTTTTCTTGGGTGTATGAAGAAAAAGTATTTTACTGAACAAACAGTCATTAGTTTATAGTAACAGTTCAACAAAATATTTTGGCCTAAAAATTCGGTTGGTTTGCGCCTCGTTAGCGCCCTAAAAGGGCGCTAACGGGGCGCAAAGCAACTAGCGCCTGGGCGCGGCACCGCCAACACCTCCCGCGAAATTCAGTGAGAGGTTAGCGGCAACAGATGACGTCATCGCTGTGCGCAGCGCCCCGGCCGCAATCTTCAGTAGCGCCCCCTTAATTACCGCCGGACGCTATGTCCGACAGGGTCAGGGGGGTCTACCTGCGGCCGGGGCGGCGCTAATTAAAGGCGAGGTGCCGGGCGGCCATTTTTGTTGCTGGCCGCCTGCCACCACCTGCCCCCGCCGGCCTCCTGACCCGTCCCCCCCCCCCCCCCCCCCAGAGTGTCCGGCACTTCGAGTGCTGGGACCCCGGGTCGCGCTGCGCTAGGCCCCTCCCCTTTAAGAAGGGGAGGAAGGCCTGCAGTACGTAGCGTCGCGATATTCACTCGCAGCGCCCCAAGAGGGAGGGGGAGCGCTTCCAGTAGTGCCCCGCCTCCCTCTTGGGGCGCTACTGGTGAATTTCAGCCGCGGGGGCGCTAATTTTTTCGGGGCGCCAAAAGTAGTGAAGTTAGCACCCCAAAGAAGGCGTGACCCAATTGTTCCCCCTTTTTCTTTTAACAACAGAGAAGCAAATATACCCTGGTGATCCCTCCAACACTCCAGTTAGACTACGCTCCCTGTAGACAGCAGCACTCCACTTTGCTCCAAAACTTGCACTGCCACTACCCAGAATTGCACTAGAAGTCCGTGCTTATGCACACACACCATGATTCTTATCTCCAACTTTCAACAGAAACAGGGACACCAGGGAGTATGATCCAGGTGCACACATTACATCTTTTATCAATGGGAACACACGGACCATGAAACTGGACTCGCTGATTAACGTGGGAAGTTTTCCAGTCACGACGTTATGTTGACATGAAACACACTGGATTCCAGGACATCACGTCAGCTTCAGCTGTTACACTGGAGCGAATACAAAAACACCAGAGGGGGAGATGAGGAGACTATTTTTATTTTTATTTTTTTTAAACCACAGCAAGTTATGATGATCTGGAATTCATTGCCTGAAAAGGTGCAGTGGAAGCAGATTCAATATTAACTTTCAAAAAGGAACTGGATACATAAATATCGGAAAAGGAAAATGCAAAATGGAGAAGAGAGCAGGGGAGTGCAACTAATTGGATAGATCTTTCAAAAGATCCGGCACAGGTACGATAGGCCGAACGGCCTCCTTCTGTGCTGTATGATTCTACACTCTATCTCACAGCCACCTTTTTGGACGGACCCCAGTGGGTAAATTAGAGAGTGATACTCATGCTGCTGCAGGAATACATAATACACTGCAAGTTTTAATTGTCGAGAACACCCCTAGCCAAGGACACAAACTGCTGATGTAAATCAAGATTGCTTCTGTAACTCAATGTATAATACTAAACTCACACCACAAGAAAGTTACTAACGGTCCTCATTTTACCAGGTTACCAAATCACAAATTTTCTGAGAAAATTCAATTGCCTCACAGCAACGGTTATGCAAGTTCCTCAATATTGGAACAGCAAAACTGTTGGTGTAACCATGGCCCTTCCGGTCACATGACGACTTGTAAATACTACTGCTGTCTCATCTCGTCATGACGACCTGCAATTATCATTTCAAAAGTTTAAGAATATTGAGCTTAAAGAATTAGAGAGAGATTGAAACACAAGTTTTTAAAAACACAGGCTTTTCATCACAGCACGGGGGTAGTGTGGGATCAGGAGATTGCCGCAATATAAAAGGCAATATGCTGTTATGAGAGCATGCAACAGAGGTTGTTTACAACAAAGCTATGGCTCGGGAAAAAGCAATGATAGGAAGGAACAGTATGGTGAGAAAAGGCATGGGGCCTCTCATCTCTGTTTGGCAATCGGTTCGAACAATTGGGTGATCATAAAACATCAGATAGTGTTGCATCGAGCAGACAGAAGGCCGTAAGGAAAATGGTATAAAGAGATGCCATGTTTTTACTTAATTAAAAAGAAAGAGACCTCTTGCTGCCTCCGAGACCCGGTGGTGTGAATAGGCTAAGAGAAGCCACCTTCAGGGGTCCTCATTAAAATCCACGCACGCGAGTTCCAGATGCGAGGCTAATGTGCGTTACTCGGTATGGGTGTTTAAGATAAATGTTTTGTCAATAATGAACAAAGTGAATTATCAGGCATATTACTGTCTCTAACTTTACAAATCTGTTTAATGGGTTAATTGTCTTATCCAACAATAAGGGCAAAATGTGGCTTTATATGACATAAAACAACAGTTGTGCGAGAACGAGTTACAGCATGGGTAGCCAACCTGTGGCCTCAGGGTCACATGCAGCCCTTCGACCCTGGCGATCTGGCCCTTGAAGCCCAATTTGCACTTATAGTTCTTATTTCCCGGTACATCCCGTTTGAATATCAAGGCCTGGAGGTTTGAAGAGGGCTATTTTGACGTTGCTGCTTGGCTGGTGGTTTAATCCAAGAACCATTATCAGCAACTCCAAGATTGGAACATGGATTTAAACTTTATATGTGGTCCCGAGCTCCATGGTGTCCACCTATGTTACCCGTGAAGCCACAACCATGGAAATCTGCAGGTACAGGACCAAGACCTAGCCCATTGCACCATCCAGTCCACCAGTAACTCTTCTTCAGGCACTCAACTATTAATAGCTAATTAAGAATGTAAGAGTTAGGATGAAGGTGGATAAACACAAAGGTCCCTTTTTTTTTTGAGAAACTTAGATGAAGGGCCAAGGCCCAGAATACAGGGCCAAGGCCCAGAATACAGGACACCACCAAAGCTGAAATGAGTAGAAGAGAAGGCAATTCAAGAAGAAAATGTTTAAGCCACACCAAGCTTCAGTTTTAAAAGTGTGTACACAATAGGTGAAGGGAAGACACAGAAGGGTAAAGAGTTCCAATTTCTAGATGCAGGCTGTATTTTTACCTGACTTTACCTGACGAAGGAGCAGCGCTCCGAAAGCTCGTGATTTCAAATAAAACTGTTGGACTATAACCTGGTGTTGTGCGACTTCTCGTATTTTTACCTGAATAGCAAGATTCTAAACCGCTTGAAAAGAGTACGCCCACTTTATAATTCATGATTGCTACATCAAGGTGATCTCAGTGTGATATTACTCAACAGCTCATAACCTTCTAATTGATCGTTTTCCGACATTTTCACCATTGAAAATTACAGCCCTTTGCAGTTCTTCAGCAGAAATAAAATGCTGTTGTGCGACTGCACGGAAGTGAATTGCATGCAGATATCAAAGCCAGGAGTAACTCTGTGCTACTTGCTTTTGTCAAACTGTCTTGACATCAATTTAAAACAATTCCCTCCCTCTCAGCATGACATGTGGGGCGTCAGTGTATTTGTTTGGACTGAGTGAGTTACGGTCTGGATGGCTTACAATCAGGTGTCTAATCATCAGGCGTCTAATCATACCAGAAAGCGGATCAAATACATTTTTTTTTTAAATCATTCACCATTAAAATCGCTTTTATCTGAAGCTCCATTGAATGAACATTAAATTGCTTCAGTCAATCCCAATGCCAGATTATTATTGCTCTACTTCTTGCCACGGAACAAAAGGCCAAATATTTGTCCTATTGTGTAGATGTCTACATGAGCCACTGCAAGTACCGCATTGCCAGAAAAGCAAATCCAGAACATTTCCACCCCCCCCCTCCCCTCCCCCCTCAACTGCCCTTCCACAGAAATGTTGGGTTTTAACTAACCAACCTCTAATCAGAATGAATAGTTCAACACAAGAGTTCAATCCTTTTGGCATCCATGAGCATTTGGAAGTTGCAATTTGAGGAGTTTGAAATTGCACTAAGTAGGTCAGCAAGTAAAGATCCAGCAGTGAGATATTGATGAGTCTCAGCCTCACAGCCATGTGGTTATACATCTATAGCTGCAGCATCGGGTCCCAGCGGGGGTCAAATTACTCAGACCCTGGTGCGTTTTACTAAGAAGAAACATTGCTATGTGCGATACTATGGGAAGCAATCGGCTCCATTTTAGTCAGCCCATTCACAGGCCTTTTTAAAAATAAAGTAAGGGTTTTACATTACTTCCTACCATCCATATATGCACACAACCTCTCCAGGAGCAAGAAAAAATATATAATTTCAGCTCTTAGCTCCATCCTTCTGCTCTCTCTCTCTCTCTCTCTCTCTCTGAGGCAAACACAGTTTCTTTCCCTTTTTTAAAATATGTTTTTGCAGTTTGTTTAACCTCACAACTTCTGCAAACCAACAGCAAGGAGACAAGGAAGTGGCACCACTCATGTTTATGCAGCTCAGGAATCAGTCAAGTAGAATCACTTGTCGATCACAGGCTGGGGTGGAGAGCAATAGGTTTGTAGCTTCACAGATATTTAAAAATAAATCCAAAAACATCCATCTACTTTGTCCTTCCTTGGTGCTCGTCTGCCTGAGACATAGTGAATCATGTGATACAACACAACGTGCGAATGGCCCACCATTATGGTTTCCATGACTAGCCCATACTTGCATATTCAGTTAGGATAATCAATATTAGCCAGAGATTTGTTCTTGTTTGTTTGCTTGCTTCCCCACACCTTATCCATCATCAAGACTGCTTTGCTTACTTCCATCTCTGCAATATTGCCCACCACCGCCCCTACAATGCTGCCAAAAGCTGTATTGACACTATTGTCACCTCTAGACACAATTTCTCAATATCATCTTTGCTAGCCATCCATCCCCCTCCTTCCATAAACTCCCAATTTCTTCAAATATCAGCTGGCCACATCCTAACCTATCCTGCTCACCCATCACCCTTACCATGCTGATCTACACTGGCTACCTGCCACCCCCAAACACACTGAAGCTTAAATCCCTCATCTTCAAATCCCTCATCTTCAAATCCCTCCATTAACTGGGCTCACCCGAACGTTACCACCTCCTTACATCCCATCCCGCAGCGTTCAGTCCTCCGACTGGACGAACGAGGAAACTTGTATTTATACAGCACCGTTCACAATCTCAGGATGTCCCAAAGTGCGACGACGCAGACGCTGTCGTAATGTCGGGAAACACGGAAGATAATCTGCTTTAGCAAAGTTGGTTGAGTAATAAATATTGGCCGGGACACAAGGAGGACTCCACTGCCCTTCTTCGAATATTGCCATGGGATCTTTACATCCTCCTGAGAGAGCAGCCGAAGCCTAGGTTGACAGCCCATCTAAAAGGCGGCACCTCCGACAGTGCATCGATCCCTCAGTGCTGCCCTGAAGTATTAGCCTGGATTATGCTCTCAAGAGTCTGGAATGGGGCTTGAACCCATGGCCTTCTGACTCGGAGGCAGGAATGCTACTACTGACAAGGTCCTCACAAGGGGACACTCATTTCAGATTATAACTCCCTAGATGACAGTAACACACCTCAGGAGAGCATAGGCAGACTGGTCAAATGAGAGACATTCAGAGAAAGGAGAGCTACTGCCGTAGAGAGAGAGAGAAGAGCAACGGCTATTCAAAAAAACCGTCTATAACATGGGCAACACGGTGGCATAGTGGTTAGCACTGTTGCCTCACAGCGCCAGGGACCCGGGTTCGAATCCGGCCTCGGATGACTGTCTGTGTGGAGTTTGCACATTCTCCCAGTGTCTGCGTGGGTTTCCTCCGGGTGCTCCGGTTTCCTCCCACAGTCCAAAGTATGTGCGGGTTAGGTTGATTTGGCTATGATAAATTGACCCTTAGTGTTAGGGGGATTAAATACGTGGGGTTACGGGGATAGGGTGGGATATGTGTCGGTGCAGGCTCGATGGGCCGAAATGGCCTCTATCTGCACTGTGGTGATTCTGGGGATTCTGTGATTCTGTGATGGTAGATGAATTTTAACGCAGAGAAGTGTAAAGTAATTCATTTTGGCAGTAAGAATGGGGACAGGCAATATAAACTAAATGGTACAATTTTAGAGAGGGGGGGGGGGGTTGCAGGAACAGAGACCTGGGGGTGTACATACACAAATTTTGAAGGTGGCGGGACAAGTTTAGAAGGCTGTTAAAAAGCCATACAGGAACCTTGACTTTATAAATAGAGGCTGTGGGCTGGATTTTGATACTGGGGACGGGATGGAGGCGGGACTCCCACTTTTTGGGTTGTAGTCCCGCCTCCATCGACTTGTGGCCAACCCACTGTATTTTCACTTGATTGACCTTGTTGAGCCCGCCCAGCGAGCTCAGCAGGCCAATTAAGGGCCACCCGGCAACAGGTGACATCACAGATTGATATTTCATCCGTCAAGAGCTTTTGACAGATGAAATATCAGCGTTTGACAGCTCTGTGAAGCTTTCAAACACTGACAATCTGTCTTCTAACTTGAGTCCTTCCTCTCAGGCTGAGTTAGAAATCATTCCAGCACAGAAAACAGAGGCTGCAGTTTTTGACAGCACCACGGCCATTCTGCTTTCTGTGCCGGTAAGATTTCTGACTCTCGAGACCTGAAGGGCTGACACCTGCAGGAGGAAGTTAAGGTAAGTAAAACTTTTTTCCACACTTTACACTTACCTTACACACTTACCTCTGCACACATGCACCCATCACTCACCTGCCCACCGGACATATCAACCCCTCCAACCCCTGCAGACCCTCGCTGAAACGGCGTGGTTGGGACCTGTCAGGAAGCCCACATTTCAGGCATAAAAATAGGGATTAGGCAAAAAACTGCCTGTTAACTACCTGTTAACAGGCAGTTTATTGTCACTAATCCCCTTCACGCCTCGGGGAGGCGGGTCCCAGCACAGGTCGGGTACCCGCCTCCAGCGAAACTGGCATGGAGGCGGGATGGGTTCGGGACCCCCGAATCTGCAACTTTAATCCCCCACACGCCTCCAAACCCGACTCCACGGGTCAATGAAAATCCAGCCCATGGAGTTCAAAGCAAGAAAGTTATGATGAACCTTTATAAAACAGTGGCTAGACCCCAGCTGGAGTATTGTGGCCAATTCTGGGCACCACACTTCAGGAAGGAAGTCAAAGCCTTGGAGAGGGTGCAGAGGAAATTTACTAGAGTGGCACCAGGGGATGTGGGATTTCAGATATGTGGAGAGACTGGAGAAGCTGGGATTGTTCTCCTTACAGCAGAGAAGGTTAAGGAGAGATTTGATAGAGGTGCTCAAAATCATGAGGAGAAACTGTTCCCACTGGCAGGAGGGTCAGTAACCAGAGAACACTGATTTAAGGCAATTGGCAAAAGAGCCAGAGGCGACATGAGGAAAAAAAGGTTTTAGGCAGCGAGTTATGATGATCTGGAATTCACTGCATGAAAGGGCGTGGTAACTTCAATGGTAACTTTCAAAAGGGAATTTAATAAATCCTTGAAGGGGAAAAGCGTGCAGGGCTATAGGGAAAGAGCAGGGGGGTGGGACTAATTGGAGAGCTCTTTCAAAGAGCCGGCACAGGCACGATGGGAAGAATGACCTCCTTCTGTACTGAATCATCCTGTGATTCTACGATTCTATGTAAATCCACAGCAGCTTTCCAAGAGCACTATTGTTTTTGAGGGGTTTTTTACATTTTAGGAATTGTATGATAGAATGATTAACTCTGATAGCGCCCCCCCTTGTCTTACTCAGTCTTGGTTCAGGAGGCACCAACCCTTTGTCTTGGACCTATTCCCATTATGGTTGAGGACTTGGTTTGATGTTGCGAAGGCTGGAATCGTTTCATCACCGTACAGCTGCTCTCTCTGGTCAATTGAGGCAATGCCATTTAATCCAAGCAGGGAGCGAGGGCCAGTGTCTTGGTAGGACTTATACAACAAAACCGAGGCAGGACACGAGTACACAGGCCTTGTTTGCTTTTAATTTTGTTCTGTGTTTGGTTTTGGTGCATACAGCAACTGTCAGGATTCAACCAACAGCACAAATCAAAAAGAATACAAAATGAATTGGGATGTTCAGTTCCAGTCCTGGCGTATTGACTGACCCCAGATCACTGCACATCGTCTGTGCACAGCTGAAAAATGCCGGCAGCCTTTTGATAGTGTTTCAATGGCAGGAGCCTTCTGTACATCCTCCCCTTCCTTCATCTCACTGCTGGTGGCAAAGCCTTGTAGCTGACTCGGCCTCACTCTCTGAAATTCCCTGCATTTCGCCGCTTCTCTCCCCATCTTTAAAAGCCTTCTTAAAGCCAATCTTTTCAAATAAATTTTCGATCTCCCACCGTGACATAGGATTACATTGGATATACGGCACAGAAACAGGCCAGTCGGCCCAACCAGTCCATGCCGGCGTTTATGCTCCACACGAGCCTCCTCCAGTCTTTCCTCATCTAAATCTATCAGCGTAACCCTTTATTCCCTTCTCCCTCATATGCTTGTCTAACCTCCCCTTAAATGCATCTAAACTATTCGCCTCAACCACTCCCTGTGGTAGCGAGTTCCACATTCTCACCATTCTTTGGGTAAAGAAGTTTCTTCTGAATTCCCTATTGGATTTCTTGGTGACTATCTTATATTGACGGCCTCTAGTTATGCTCTTCCCCACAAGTGGAAACATTCTCTCTGTATCTGTTGTCTTTTTTATTTTTTTCCCCCTCTCTAAAGCGCCTTAGAACATTTTTCTGCATTAAAGGCGCTCTATAAATGTAAGTTGCTTTTATCATACTTTGCCGTTCACTCTCTCTTCTAGATATGTCAGCATACGACATGCAGATCCCTCGCTTATGCAGTGCATTGCACGGTAGAAGGTTTCAAGCCCAAGTGATCGCTGCTGTAACTGCTACGTTCATTGACGTTTCTTCCCATTAACGCTAATCTGTTCTGTGTAAACTCTCCACGTAAAATGGTACTGTAAATTTGGAAAGCCGTCCTGTTGAAATTACATTCAATTTTAAAAACAACAGAAATTTGGAAGGAAAAGCATTGCAAAAGGATTCAGTCGAGAATCCTTTCTATTCTGAGTAACTGATTCTAAAACTGACTGCATTAGGCTGTATTTACGCTGCAACGATGGATTCAGTGGAGGAGGACATCTCACTTCACACCCAAGTCAAGCCAGGCCCCGACTCCAAACACTAGTTCAGTTCGAAGCAAAGCCAGAAATAAGACTATAGCTGTAGTGTAGATTCAGTGCATGAAAAGAAATGCTTTGATGGCACTGGCAGATGAAGAAATCTAACCTCGGAGCTGCTCACCTATGCCTCTACGACTCTATGAAAACCAATGATGAGCCACCTTTATTCATTTCTACAACATATTTACAAAATTCAGTCAGAACTATTGCAAGGATTTTGTCATCCTGAACAGCACATTCAAATCTCTTATTTTGAGTATTAATCGGTCAGTATAAACCCTCACTTTGAAAGGAAGCCGATTTTTGCTTAAGAAATAATGAGGAATTAATCTAATAATAAAAAAAATGTAAATCATGATTGGTTGAGTCCTTGTGCATTTCCAGATATGAATCAAGAGTCGCAAGGTGAAACAGTACAGTGTACAATACGCTGAGAGTTTTAAAGATGGCTACATCTCACACCTGTACAGTTTCACTAGCACATCATACCCGTGCTTCATGTTGCATCTCAGTAATAATTTAAATGACCTAGGACTACAGCAGGTGTATTTTCTTTATTGAGAAACCTTCAGGAAGGACCAAAGCCCAAAAGAGTCGGACACCACTACATCAGTAAATAGTGATTAGAAGATGCCAAGCTTGGGTTTTAAGACTGTAGAAGGAAAGAGAGGCAAGAAATTCCACAGCAGGAGAGAGTGCAGCAAGTCTTCAGCATAGTACGTATGCAGGGTGATATAGGATTGTGTATTTACAATTTAGGAACAATAAGAGCCAAGCTATTATAAGTACTGACCATAGCAGTTTCCATAGAAGAGACAGACATGAAAGTTGAGGTGGGGGGGGGGGGGGGGGCTGGGAGGTGTTGAAAGAGATTGTTCAGAGGGCAAACCTCTCCTTTCATTCTGTGCAGGAGTACAAAGGATGCACTAGAATAGCCTCCCCAGATATGGGAGAGAACAAGTGTAATTTTACCGAAGGTTAAGAGTTGTTGATGGGAAAATGTTTGGTACGAAAGAGGAAGCCAAGTTTCTAGGTAAGACTTCAGCAATGGAGGAGATGTGGAACTTCCATTTGAGATTGCCAATACAATTTGGAATGTGGCTTAGTCTGAAAATATCTAGAAACAGATTGATCATCCCATTAAACGTAATATCACACAGTTACTGTCAACAGTGGCGCATTACTACAGTAAATCAATACTGACAAGTGGATCTCTTACGGAATTTCTCATGTGAGTTGGAGGATTATGCGGTTTTAGAATTTGGCCTGCTAAGCCCTAAACATACTGGGGCTGCCGTTGGTTGTTTGAAGGAGCAGGTGTGTTTCTTTGCACATGCATTGGAACTGTGTACACATGCCGACTTCTGGAAATTGCTGCATCCGAGATAAACTCCGGCTAATGTGCCTTTTGCCTTGAGGCGATTACACCGAGCCTCTGGATATGGATATTGGGGGAGGGTGTGGTAACACAATACAACTTCCTGTGATTAGTCCAGGATAAATACTGGACTGATCAGTTGGATCCTGGAGAGGCATAGAGTAAGACCTCTTTTGTATGTAGCACCTTTTTAGTTGATTAAAGCTTACTTTAAGTTCACCACGCGTAAGGCTCATTCTTACGACAATTTAATCAACTTTGAAAAACTTCGCACTCAAACTTTTTGGACGAACTCGGAACTAAGGATCCAGGGAATCACCCATCATGGAAAACATCCTTAAACCATCGCGTCTTGACTTGGACCCAAACACCCCAGCAGCCGGTAAGGTGTGGAAACACTGGTATCGCACGTTTGACAATTTTCTTGAATACTGCAAGGCTGATGATGACTCAAAGTTGCGGATACTCATCAACTGTGTCACCCCGAATGTATTTCAGTATGTGGAGGAATGGGACAGTTATGAGGAGGCAATTCGGACGCTTAAGAGACTATATACTAAGACACCGAATGAGGTCTATGCCAGACATCTACTAGCTACAGCCCAACAAGGGCCGGAGGAATCCATTGATAAATTCCTCCAAGAGCTTCGCAGACTTAGTATGGACTGTAACTTTCAGGCAGCCTCAGCTGAGCTGTACCGTGAAGAAATGATCCGTGATGCTTTCATCTGCGGGCTTGCCTCCCCCTTTATACGCCAGCGTCTACTGGAAAGTAAGACACTTGAGCTTCAGAGAGCTTATGACATGGCTTGCTCTCTAGATCTGGCAAAAAGAAATGCAGACCTTTATACAGTGCCCAGACCTCGGTCTGCTGCCTTAACTACAGTCAGGCAATTTAAGAGGCCACAGGTGAACTCTATTAGGGAGGTCTTTATCCCTGACGATCAATCTGATGACTTCACTGATGAAGAGGATGATGACCCCACTGTGGCAGCCTCTTGGCAATCTAAGAAATGCTTCTTTTGTGGTGATGAGTTTCACCCTCGGAAATTCTGCCCTGCTCACAATGCGTTTTGCAGTCATTGCAACAAAAAGGGTCATTTTGCAAAGGTTTGCCTATCTAGAGCCTCTACGAGGGCTTATCAAGCTAAGTCCTACCGAACTGCCCCGGTAAGGGCCTATCAAGATGTTCCAGCTAACATCTATCGTGCT
This sequence comes from Squalus acanthias, assembly GCA_030390025.1. Classification (NCBI taxonomy): domain Eukaryota; kingdom Metazoa; phylum Chordata; class Chondrichthyes; order Squaliformes; family Squalidae; genus Squalus; species Squalus acanthias. Next base: position 4,420,633 of record CM059433.1, read on the forward strand.
TCCTCTCGGGTTTCCTCTCGAAGAAACACACCTAGAGTTTCAGCCACACTTTGTGCAACGACACCAATTACAGCTGCTTGTCCTCAGAACCTATTCCATGCAGCTACAAAAGCATCAATTAATGGACATACTTTAGATGCCTTAATTGACTCAGGTAGCACTGATAGTTTCATTAGGGAACAGATTGTTGCAGAGTTAAAGCTACATGTTTTCCCATCGGACCAGGCAGTTGCGATGGCTCAGTCATCACTTAATACCAGAATTTCTGGCTTTTGTATGGTTGAAATAACACTTAATGGTCACAGGTATCCCTCCACCCGGCTTTCGGTGCTCAAGGATTTATGTAGTGATCTTATCTTAGGGCTGGATTTTCAAAAGCAGCATAAGAAGCTCACCATTGAGTTCGGCGGATCCAAACCTGAACTCACTATTTCGAATATACGACCTCGATTACTGTTCTGTGCATTGTCAGCAGCTTCACTGGATGAACCCTCATTGTTTACCAGTATCCCTCCTCGATGCAAACCGATTATAACAAAGTCACGACGTTTCAGTCAGGAAGACCAGTCTTTTATTGCGGCTGAGATTTCTCGGCTTTTAGCAGAGGATATCATCGAGCCTTGTTCGTCGCCATGGCGCGCCCAGGTCGTTATTGTTAAGAACCCTCTACAACCTCACAAGAAACGGCTGTGCATTGACTATTCACAGACCATCAATCAATATACGGACTTGGACGCATACCCATTGCCGCGCATCGATGATATGGTTAATAAACTGGCTGAGTACACGGTGTTCTCAACATATGATCTGAAAAGTGCCTATCATCAGGTACCCTTGAAGGTCTCAGACAAGCAGTATACGGCCTTTGAAGCCAATGGACGGCTGTATCAATTTCGTCGCCTCCCCTTTGGGGTCACTAATGGAGTGGCTGTCTTCCAGCGAGCAATGGATGACCTGGTCAAACAGGAAGACTTGAAGGATACGTTTCCTTATCTGGACAATATTACTGTCGCAGGTCGCAATCAGCGGGAACATGACTCCAATCTCCAACGATTTTGGGATGCACTCCAGCACCGTAATTTGACATTAAATGCGGCTAAATCCATTGAGTCACAACCAACCATCAACATCCTTGGCTATTGTGTGGGCAATGGCATCATTAAACCTGACCCTGAAAGGCTTCGCCCACTCCAAGAACTCCCGCCACCTAAGAATCCGGCCTCCTTGCGCCGGGCCCTCGGCCTGTTTGCATACTATGCTAAATGGATTCCTAACTTCTCGGACCGAATCCAACCTCTACTGAAGGCCAGCACATTCCCACTAGACACAGCGGCTGTTGCAGCCTTTAACCTCCTGAAAAAACAGTTGGAGAAAGCGGCTCTTCACTCCATCGATGAGAGTCTTCCTTTTGTTGTGGAGTGTGATGCCTCGGAGGTGGCGATCTCGGCCACTCTGAATCAGGAAGGTCGTCCGGTGGCATTTTTGTCCAGGACTTTTCAAGGGGCTGAGCTACATTATCCTCCAGTCGAGAAAGAAGCTACAGCCATCATAGAGGCAGTACGGAAATGGAGTCATTTCCTAGCTCGCCAGCACTTTACCTTAATCACGGACCAGCGATCGGTCGCCTTCATGCTCGATAATCGAAAACGGACCAAAATTAAAAATAATAAAATCCAGCTTTGGCGGCTGGAATTGGCCTCTTTTGGTTACACCATCCACTATTGACCTGGCAAGGAGAATGTGGCTCCGGATACCCTCACACGAGCATTCTGCTCCACCATGGCACCCTCTACGCTCGTAGACATCCATAATGGGTTGTGTCATCCGGGCGTTACTCGCATGCTACACTTCGTGCGGTCCCGAAATCTCCCATTCTCTACCGGGGATGTAAAGAAGATGTGCTCGGACTGCAGAGTCTGTGCGGAATTGAAACCTCAGTTTTTCCGCCCCTCGGGTGGTATACTCATACATGCGACCCAGCCAATGCAACGGCTTAGCATCGATTTTAAGGGGCCGTTGCCCTCTTCAACTCGCAACACTTATCTGTTGACCATGGTCGATGAGTATTCCCGTTTTCCGTTTGCCTTTCCCTGCCCCAATATGCTGACGACCACGGTTATCAGCTGCCTTGAGCAGGTTTTTGCTTTCTGTGGCATGGCATCCTATGTTCATTCGGATCGGGGCCCTTCTTTTATGTCAGGAGAACTCAAGGCCTATCTCTCGGAACGGGGTATTGCTGCCAGCAGAACGACGCCTTATCATCCGGTCGGGAATGGGCAAGTCGAGCGTTTTAACGCTATCATCTGGAATGCGGTACGTCTGGCTTTGAGATCTCGGGGCCTACCCAACCAGCAATGGGAAGCAGTACTTCCAGACGCATTACACTCCACACGGTCCCTCCTTTCGACCGCCACAAAGACGACGCCTCATGAACGGTTCTTCCGATTTCAGCGTCGCTCATCCTATGGGATATCTCTCCCATCGTGGCTGACTACACCGGGACCAGTGCTACTCCGAAGATATGTCCGGGCGTCTAAGAATGACCCCCTGGTAGATGAAGTTGAGCTCACTGACGTCAACCCTACCTACGCCTATATTCGGTATCCTGACGGTCGGGAATCTACCGTGTCATTGCGGGATCTGGCTCCCTGCCCGCCGAAACATAGAGGGACACCAGGGGATGATATTGTACCAGGCACATCTCTGGGCTCGCCAGGTGCCTCTCATCACGATCTGGATCTGACGCCGGCTGGTACCTCACTCCAGCGTGCCGACCTGGGGCAGACTGACTATGAGCCCGTCGGGGCTCGCACACGCAGCCACGATCCACCCCGTACCGTACGCTCGGAAACGGATCTGCCACAGCCCTGCCCGACACCCGTTCGGGCACCAGTACACAGTCAGGATCGTCCTGACCCCTCACAGAGCGGGCTGGATCACTCGGACTCTGGTCCACGGCCCGCGGCGGGTAAACGGGCTAGGGGCCCTCTACCGCTACGAGAACCCAAACGGGTGCGGCTCTCCCTCGTCCAACGGCTACGAAATGGAGGGAGCATCCCGGCCTCCTAATCTTTTGGGGGGGGAGAATGTGGTAACACAATACAACTTCCTGTGATTAGTCCAGGATAAATACTGGACTGATCAGTTGGATCCTGGAGAGGCATAGAGTAAGACCTCTTTTGTATGTAGCACCTTTTTAGTTGATTAAAGCTTACTTTAAGTTCACCACGCGTAAGGCTCATTCTTACGACAGAGGGTGTACCTGGAGTTCAGGACATTTTAGAGATACAGCAGAGTGCATCACACGGTGCAGAAGAGGCAGCTGTTGAAAAGTAGGCAAGTCTCAGATTTTTGTTCTTGAATTATTAAATATTTGTGTGATTAAGTATTTTTAGGGGTAGATAGCGAGGTGGGCAAGAAACTGTCATGGTGACTGTGTAATCACAGAAATGGTATTTGATAAGATGTGTTAGCATCAATAACACTAGACATGGTTCTAGGATCATGTTAAGAGGAAACCTCATAATGAAGCTCAAAGTTGAATCATATCCCCTCTGTTATGCAGTCTTGCAATGGACAAAGTAATCAGATCAGAGACAGGTCACCCAGAAGAAGTCATACCAGTCACTGCGCTTCAAAGTTAAATCACCAGATGAAAGATTTTCATACGTTACAACACGAAGCATTATATAACAAGGAATTACATCAGAGAATAAAGTAAACATATCGATTTTACAGAGGATAAGTGCTCTAGTGCGAATGCATCACAGAAATCGATACCACAAGGGTCAACAGTGACGCCAAAGGTCTTGGTTTATTTGACGACCAATAGAAAACCACGGTGATGACAATTAGAAACACAGAAAAAAAACACTTTCTATGGGACACGCAGCAAGAATTGGAGAAGTTGCACAAGAACCTACAGAAATAGTTTCATAGATCAGTTGGTATACAGGAGTACGACTGCAATCTTAAAGGTAACTGAACAACATCTGGAGGAAGTGCAGTATTAGCAGTCACCAAAGATCAATGATTGAAGGCACTGTCCTTCCAGGGTCACTTTGTACCAGTCAGACCTGGCAGTTATCCAAGGTACTTTAAAAGCAATCAAATGGACTAATGATGGGAGTTATTAAGGAAACTCTTAAAAGTTCGACGGATGATAAGATTAAGTACTAAATAAGTGTTCCACAACAGATTTCTTTTTTACCCAGTGACAGAGGTTTTGTTCAGAAGAGTTCAGCCATGTGAAACAAATGGAATAGCCATCTAAAAGAATGCCAACAGCAAGTTGGAAAGGGGAAAAGTAAGGCACAGGAGGTGGGTGACCTAATGCTAGAACTCAATACTCTCCAAAGTGTAAAGCCACCTTTTCAATCCCGAGTCTCCCCTGAACAGCAGTCCATCTGAAGCTGGGACTGACATCTTTTAAATTCAGTCTGCTACCTGACTGAAAACCGAATGCAAAAGGAGGATTGTTTGGCTCTAAGGATTACGGTATTTGTTAACCATGGATTTGAAAGAACCTTAGCAGTGGAAGAACTAAAGGTGACGTAAGAAAACTACTGGGCACTTGGTCTAAGCGTTAAACAAAGCTTTAATCAACTGTTTTACAACATGGAGATCTAGTTGTGTCCTTCACAAGTTCCTGTTAAGAATGTCCTGCGCAAGCTGGGCCCGTGCCCGAGTATTTATACTCTCCCTGGACAGCGCCACCCGCAGGCCACTCAGTATTATTTCATAAGTCATTTCCACATGAATGACAGATTCATGCCATTAGGTATATTTAACATTCGGTGGAGCCTGGAGACACAGGCAGTGGATTAGTTTCGGCAATGTAAGATAAAGTGCAGCTGAAACATTGGGGGTAATTTTAACCCCCAAAAACGAGTGGGAGGTTAAAATGTTGAAAATCTGAAATAGGAACCCAACCTGCCGCGAACCCGCCCACTTCCAGCTTTAACCAATTTTAAAATTCTCATCCTTGCTTTCAAATCCCTCCAGGGCCTCGCCCCTCCCTATCTCTGTAACCTCCTCCAGCCCCACAACCCTCCGAAATCTCTGTGCTCCAATTCTGGCCTCTTGAGCCTCCCCGATTTTAATCGCTCCACCACTGGCGGCCGTGCCTTCAGCTGCCTGGGCCCTAAGCTCTGGAAGTCCCTCCCTAAACCTCTCTTTCCTCCTTTAAAACACACCTTAAAACCTACCTCTTCTGCCCAATCTCGTGGCTCCGTGTCAAATTTTGTTTTTTGACACTTTTGTGAAGCGCCTTACATAAGAACATAAGAAATAGGAGCAGGAATAGGCCACTTGGCCCCTCGAGCCTGCTCCGCCATTCAATAAGATCATGGCTGATCTCGGGCTCAAAGCCACTTCCCCGCCCCCTCCCCATAACCCTTCACTCCCTTATCTTGTAAAAATCTGTCTATCTCCACCTTAAATGTATTTAATGACCCAGCCTCCACAGCTCTCTGGGGCAGAGAATTCCACAGATTTACGACCCTCTGAGAGAAGAAATTCCTCCTCGTATCAGTTCTAAAAGGGCGACCCTTTATTCTGAAACTATGCCCCCGAGTTCTAGATTTCCCCACGAGGGGAAACATCCTCTCTGCATCTACCTTGTTGAGCCCCCTCAGTATCTTATATGTTTCAATAAGATCACCTCTCATTCTTCTAAACTCCAATGAGTATAGGCCCAACCCTGAGACATTTCACTACATTAAAGGCGCTATACAAATACAAGTTGTTATTGTTGACTGAGGCAAGACGAGGGGCAGGCAACCAATACGCTCTCAGGAGGCGGGTCGGCCATTCAAACCCTTTAAAAGGAGGCTGCGTGCCTCCATTTTTACAGGGTTTCTATTATTAAACACATGTTGGCCAAGTTTCCCTGGCTTCGGGAAACCCGGCAGGTAAAAAGAGGCAAGAAGGGCCAGATCCATTAGGCTAAATGCCTTTACAGCATTCTTTGTGGGCCAGGAGGAGCAGGAGTGTTTCCTCCAGACCCTGTAAACATCCCACTCCCGCACCCCCCACCTCCACGATCTCTGATCCCCCCCACGAGCACATCCCCACCAACCATGCTCTACAACACCCGCCCCCCAACCACCCCCGCCATCTCTACCCCAACAACCACAAAACTTATCTGATCAGCTGCTGCGGCCTTTTCTGGAGAACTTCCTCACCCGACAGGCAGCCAAGCCTGTCAATCAGGTTTCCACGGCAGTCGGGGAAACCCATACCTCCGGGTTTCCCGACCATAACTCCACCCCCTCGCTCCGAAACCCCGTCCCAGTGAATATTGGGGTCATACTTTCTAAGACTATATGAATAAGGTCCTTTAATAGGCAGCACACATTTAATCATAATGTCAGCCCTGGCTCAGTCAGTAGCACTATCGCCTCGGAGTCAGAAGGTTCAGAGAGTCATAGAGCACAGAAAGAGGCCCATCGGCCCATCGTGTCCACGCCGGCCATCAAGCCCTGTCTATTCTAATCCCATTTTCCAGCACTTGTATGCTATGGCGTTTCAAGTGCTCATCTAAATGCTTCTTGAATGTTGTGAGGGTTCCTGCCTCTACCACCCTTTCAGGCAGTGAGTTCCAGATTCCAACCACCTTCTGGGTGAAGAAGTTTTTCCTCAAATCCCCTCTAAACCTCCTGCCCCTTACCTTGAAACTATGCCCCCTGGTTATTGACCCCTCTACTAAGGGGAAAAGTTCCTTTCTATCTACCCTATCTATGCCCCTCATAATTTTGTACACCTCAATCAGGTCTCCCCCCCTCAGCCTTCTCTGCTCTAAGGAAAACAACCCCAGCCTGTCCAGTCTCTCTTCATAGCTGAAGCGCTCCAGCCCAGGTAACATCCTGGTGAATCTCCTCTGCACCCTCTCCAATGCAATCACATCCTTCCTATAGTGTGGCGACCAGAACTGCACACAGTATTCTAGCTGTGGCCTAACTAGCGTTTTGTACAGCTCCATCATAACCTCCCTGCTCTTATATTCTATGCCTCGGCTAATGAAGGCAAGTATCCCATATGCCTTTTTAACCACCTTATCTACCTGTCCTGCTGCCTTCAGGGATCTATGTACATGCACACCAAGGTCCCTCTGATCCTCTGTCCTTCCTAGGGTCCTACCATTCATTGTGTATTCCCTTGCCTTGTTGTGGGTTCAAAATCCAGGCAGACACTCTAGTGCAACACTGAGGGATCCGCAGGGATCGGTGCTAGGACCCCAGCTATTCACAATATATATTAATGATCTAGACGAGGGAACTAGATGTAATATCTCCAAGTTTGCAGACGACACAAAGCTGGGTGGGCGTGTGTGCTGTGAGGAGGATGCCGAGAAACTCCAGTATGATTTAGACAGGCTGGGTGATTGGGCAGAAGCATGGCAAATGCAATACAATGTGGATAAATGCGAGGTTATCCACTTTGATGGCAAAAATGGAAGGCAGATTATTATCTGAACGGCAATAGATTGGGAGAAGGGGAAGTGCAACGAGACCTGGGTGTCCTTGTGCACCAGTCGCTGAAGGTAAGCATGCAGGTGCAGCAGGTGGTTAAGAAGGCAAATGGTATGTTGGCCTTCGTAGCGACAGGGTTCGAGTACAGGAACAAGGATGTCTTGCTGCAGTTGTACAGAGCCTTGGTGAGACCACATCTTGAGTACTGTGTGCAGTTTTGGTCGCCTTATCTGAGGAAGGATGTTCTTGCCATGGAGGGAGTGCAGCGAAGATTCACCAGACTGATACCTGGGATGGCAGGAATGACATATGAGGAGAGATTGGGTCGATTGGGCTTCTACTCACTGGAGTTTAGAAGAATGAGAGGGGATCTCATTGAAACTTATAAAATTCTAACAGGACTAGACAGACTAGATGCAGGAAGGATGTTCCCGATGGCGGGGAGTCCAGAACCAGGGGTCACAGTCTAAGGATAAGGGGTAAGCCATTTAGGACAGAGATGAGGAGGAATTTCTTCACCCAGAGAGTGGTGAACCTGTGGAATTCTCTACCACAGAAGGCAGTAGAGGCCAACTCATTAAATAGATTCAAGAAGGAGTTAGATATATTTCTTGAGGCTAAGGGGATCAAGGGATATGGGGAGAAGGCAGGGACAGGGTACTAAATTTGGATGATCAGCCATGATCTCATTGAATGGCGGAGCAGGCTCGAGGGGCCGAATGGCCTACTGCTGCTCCTATCTTCTATGATTCTAGGTGCCGTCTTTCAGATGAGACATTAAACCGAGGCCCCATCTGCCCTCTCAGGTGAATGTAAATTATGCCATGGCACTATTTCAAAGAGCTGGTGACCTGGTCAACATTTATCCCTCAACCAACACCACTAAAAAATAGATTATCTGGTCATTATCAGATTGCTGCTTGTGGGAGCCTGAAGTGTACAAATTGGCTGCCACGTTTCCTATATTACAGCAGTGATGACACTTCAAAAAGTACTATATTTTAGGATGTCCTGCCAAAACACACCAAACGCAAGCTACACAGTCCTTATTCGCTGTCCTCCCCCACCACATATTTAAATGCAAGTCTTTATTTCTTCATAGACCATCAGTATATCTACATTTCCTGCCAAATATGACAGGATTGAAAAGGTGTCTTTCGACTCGACAGTACGGAGTTCTAACATTTGGTCACCCATCTCCTGTGCCTTGTTATCTAGAAGCTGAGGCTGAAATGTATTTATCCACAGCGCTAAGGCGGCAATACTTTCTATGTCTTTCTTGGAAGAATGTTGTTATCTTTATCCCTACAAGTTCCCACGATAAAGTAAAATGTTTTTCAGTTGTTGGCTAATGCTCAATAATGACCATGAAAATCTCAGGATTATTAATAAGGTGAATAACACATCTTGTAACTACAATGGCTCATCATTTCGAAGGCAGTTATCAGGTACAACTGTTTCACCCTAGTGATAGTCGAATATTTGTGATTAGAAAAACATTGTCATTTTTAATAAAAATTTAACAAAGTATGAAAGGATAACTATTAAGAACAGAGTTGGTCTTTAGAAGCCTCTCTCACAATGCCACATTTATGTCAGTGGTATAGCACAAGACTATTAATAGATTTTGCATACACTATACAGCTGCTTAAGACATTAAAAGCAATGCAAAAGATGTCAAATGCAAGCTACCAAGTCCTTACTCACCGTCCTCCCCAACACACATTTCCAGCAGTTTCTCACCTCTCCCAAAGATACGATCAGCAACATTGAACACAATTTCTTTCTTTCAGTTGAATGGCATGTATGTACTCGTATGAAAAAGCATTCAGCAAACTTTATTTCATTTGGAGAGATTTATACATCACTTTCATCGCAATGACATCATGTATAAATGAGGTGATGATCCAGTTTAGATCCATCACAAACAAATGAGAAAAAGTTACTAAGTACATGTTCATGAAGACAACATCCCTTTAAATCGTCTATTCACTATTAGTAATTTTTGGTTTCCAGCTCCTTGTCCTTCGCTGCTCCCCCAGTGGTTCACTTAAATTTTGAATTCAGCTACACAGGCCAGGAAGGCCCCAATATTCAGGTCCAATTAATGGTCTATGCTCAATTAGCTGAACTCTGCTTCAATGGTGCTGGCACCAGTACCATTGGCCCAGGGGAGATGGGATAGAAACAAATGGCCTTGGATCCCACTCCTGATTATTTTCCAAAGACTCACACTGGAAGTACAGGTGTGTGAACATCAAACCAGATAATCCATCATCAAGAAAGACTAATTGTGTGAGATGCTAGAAGGCTACTACCCCCAACGCAATAATTCCCTACCCAACACCATCATTTTTTTTTTTTATTCGCTCCTGGGATGTGGGCATCGCTGGCAAGGCCAGCATTTATTGCCCATCCCTAGTTGCCCTTGACAAGGTGGTGGTGAGCCACCTTCTTGAACCGCTGCAGTCCGTGTGGTGAGGTTAGGGAGGGAGTTCCAGGATTTTGACCCAGTGACGATGAAGGAACGGCCGATATATTTCCAAGTCAGGATGGTGTGTGACTTGGAGGGGAACTTGGAGGTGATGGAGTTCCCAAGCGTCTGCTGCCCTTGTCCCTCTAGATGTTAGAGGTCACGGGTTTGGGAGCACCATCACCACAAGGGCTTCAGCAGTTCAAGAAGGAGACCTACCACCACATTCTCAGGGCAACTAAAGGTGGGCAATAAATGCAGCCTTGCCAGCGCACCCATATCTCGTGAACAAGTTAAAGAAAACATAGCAGATCAAAGCTCCATCATTGCAAAGTATGCCATCGGTCATACTTGTACAATAAAATCATCTTATGCACCACAGGCTGTGTACTTGGACATGAACTTTACTGAACCCAAGTCATCACACTTCATTGTGCTCATCACTTGCTGTGTTGTATGAAAGTATGTCTTAGTTAAATGAAAATTTGACATTCTACCAAAAATGGAAATTAATCCAGTATTGAAGAATTTGGTGATCGGTATTAATTTGAACCTCGACATGCGTTCTCTGGTATTGCAGTGCTTAGCTAGGCTGCTGAATAAAATGCTAAGAATATACAAAAGCATGCACTTTTGAATCTTCTGGGCAGCAAGTTAACTGTTGAAGTGTAGGTTTGTGATACAGCACTCAACTTGCTGGTGCAAGGAATCTGGCCAAGAAATGTATTGACGTGCCCCTTGCTGCTAGTCCCAAACGCAGCTCTCACTTGGCGCTGCCGCTTTGTTCCAGGAATAGGCTCTGTGCTGCAAGTGGAAATCTGATGTTTTACAATAAATCAGGAATTCCCAAGCACAGCACAGAGTCCAATCCCAGAATGAAACAACAAAATCAGATACAAGCTGCAGTCTGGACCAGCAGTGAAAAAAGTGCATCAAGGATATGGAAGGGGGAGGTGAGGAAAGAGGAGAAGAGAGTGTTGGGTGGAGAGGAACAATGTCTCAGTGAATTGGGAAGAGAGTGTCTTTATGGGTGGGGGTGGGGGGGGGGGGAACAGTGGTCATTCAGATAGCTTTTGGTGAAGTGATGGCGTGGTTGGTCTGTTGAATAGGGAACATTTTTAATATAAAAATTCAGGGAACTTGCGCCAGACCCTCCCTAGAAACACACAGGATGCAGCCTATAAATGCAATGCTCGTGGGTATGGGGAAAGGGGAGGGACAGCATTTGGAACAAGTGTGTACAATTTTAAATTTACGGTCTACAGCCCAAATATTTTTTCTAGTTTATTAAAGGGCAGATACAGATAAACGAGACAATGCCACTTAGAGAAAATTCGCTAGTTCCAGCAAGTGTATCATTCACTAGTTGCCTTGATTTTCCAAATTAGATTTGTATCTGTACTTAAAATCTAAATTTCAGCTTACCTTATTATCGGTTGTCTCTTGAACAAAAAATGCCTCTCCATTGTCTCCAAGCTTCATCTGCAGCTGTACAGGCTCTCCATTGATTTCTATATCCACCTAAAAATTGTTAAATATTTATTATGTATATGTCAAACCTACAGTTGCAAATGGCAACATTTCCAAATGAAAAACTCATATTCATTTCGCTTTTTGGACGCACATTACTTCACATAAATTGTTCCTCTATGCACAAAGGTCTGAACAACAGGTTCTGCACTTCATAATACTCTAGATCACATTCACTATTCAGGTTACGTGAAATGCATATGGTGTTGTCTCATTTCAAATTGTACAAATCAATGCTGGCTTAAGACACGAAGAAAAACCCTATTTTGTCTATTGCTACAAGAGTCCCTAGCTATCCCACTGGTGCTAAGTTCTATTCCATTCATTGTACACTTACAATGTACTGTACATTTTTTGATCCGTGTCCATTATTTAACATTTAGCAGTGTTAAATTCATTTGGAATTGATCCTGTAGATAATGAAATCTCTAATTATGTCTACAAAAATCAATGTTTCTTTTAGTTTTGGTAGGCTGTGTTCCATTAGAATGGATAAAAATTGCTAGACTCATGCAAGTAAATACTTTAAACATTAAAAGCTCATCTTGAGCCAGGCTTCAGGTTGATGTTAGATAGGCAGTCCATTGATACAACACATTAGTGCACCTCGGGGCAGTAGGAATCCAAGTTAAGTGCAGGATGGCACTGCTAGATTCCCAATAATCCACCTTGTTCCCCAACCTCAGAACAGCACCCCTTACTACAACATAGGAGATTTGCATTTTCTACACCAGTCATCTTTGTGGTCTCTTATGTGGCACTGCCAACTTAGTGTCACTTGGTACTGAATGCTGGAAAGGGTAAGACTGTGGACAATCTCAATTCAGTTCCTATGAGCAATCCGTTTGAGAGTCCTCATTTAAATTAGGGTTCTCTAGTTATCAGGGAGAGGAGAATGTTCATTCCATTAGTCTTGGCTGAATTTAAACTCAGGACTTAAAAGTCAAAGGGTAACCCATGTGCCACACAGTCCTTGAGCAACTGTTGCTCGTTTTTGTTGCATTGACCTCAAGCATAAACATACAACTTGAAGTATACAATTTTTTACATACCTCCTATAGCTTTGGACTATCTAAAAAATAATTCTTGGCAGATAACACTGGTCATAAAACTCTGAGAGCAGGAATATTTTAAACACAAGAATCCCGCTGTAGCTTTCTGTTCTCAAATAGCTAAATACAGCTGAGCAAACTAACATAGTTTGGATTTTAGATTAATTTAACCTAAATCAACCTTCACCCACTCACTTAACCTTCAGCTCCAGACTGCTGAAATTTCAGGCAAAAACTACAAGCTCAGCTTCAAATTGTTTAAGTAGGTGTGAATTCAGATTTCTTGCAGACATCAATCTTTAAAAAAAAAATTGAGTTAAACTTATCGGTGTGGCTCACTTCATCCTAATCAAGACTTTTCAGCTCGTTACCATGCTCATTTCAATAGATAATACCATTAGCTATTGAGGCTTTTAAAGAGCCAGATGACACAACAGCAGTAAAGGGTCGATTGGGCTTATACTCGCTGGAGTTTAGAAGAATGAGAGGGGATCTCATTGAACCTTAGAAAATTCTAACAGGACTAGACAGACTAGATGCAGGAAGGATGTTCCCGATGGCGGGGGAGTCCAGAACCAGGGGTCACAGTCTAAGGATAAGGGGTAAGCCATTTAGGACAGAAATGAGGAGGAATTTCTTCACCCAGAGAGTGGTGAACCTGTGGAATTCTCTACCACAGAAGGCAGTAGAGGCCAATTCATTAAATAGATTCAAGAAGGAGTTGGATATATTTCTTAAGGCTAAAGGGATCAAGGGATATGGGGAGAAAGCAGGGACAGGGTACTGAGTTTGGATGATCAGCCATGATCTCATTAAATGGCGGAGCAGGCTCGAGGGCCCGAATGGCCTACTCCTGCTCCTATCTTCTATGATTCTATAAAGGATGTGTGAAACCAACAGAAATTGGACTTTGTGCAAAATTGTGACAATATATTCCTTCTTGGGTAAATTCAGTGGCCCACAGTGTGTTACGAGTCCATCAGACGTCATTTAATTAACATTGATGCTCATTATGATGGATGTTTAGTGTTAATGGATAAAGCAATCATCCACTTATTCACCAAATTTTCCAACATTGTGTTTCCAGCAAAGCACTTTCCCCACCAGGGGAATTCAGACACGTGCTACGCATGATTTGCTGACCATTTAGTTTAAATATCATGTGCAGCACACATCCATATTTCCAAACTACCCCTCCAGTAGGTGAGGCCCCCTAACAGGGAGAATAAAGTCAGAAAATTACCCCTCTAACATCAGTACCAATACAGCACCAAACTCATTAAAACAATTCCAATGCACCACGAGCAATTAACCCTTGCCTTTGTAGTCTCTTGTGAGATTACCAACTTTGTGCCATGGTCACTGTGATCTGGGTTGAGACAGCCCAAACTCATTTCATAAAGGGTTCTTACAGAGACACACAGACGACTTCCATCCCATCAGTCTGGGTTGGACTCAATTCTAGGCTCCAGCAGCACAAGGACAGTTTGCTAATCTACTGAGCCACCCGCTTCCCATCGTTACTCCCGTCACTACAAGGCAATTTGTTTGTCTTAACCTGTAATAAATTAAAGGGCTGTTGCTTACTTACCACTTTTTCTCTGGAGCGGAGCACACCTAGTTTTCCAAAGCGAACGTGGAATGGGGAGCACTGGAGACTTCCATCCGGCTGTTGAACAACAATGATATCGATGCAGCCGGATAAGGTGGCAGGATTTAATCCCTTGTAAAGCTCTTTCACTGTGACAAACACTTGCCCAGCCAATTGCCCAACGTAATTCATGGTCTGTGTCTTTAAAACAAAAGAAGTAGTATTTACTTATAAAACTGTCCCATTCTAATATATGAAAGTACCAGATAGGAAACATGTCATAACAATAATGTCAAATGTATTGAGATTAGAGACCGTGAAGTTCACACAAGGGAAGAGTATAGGAAAATGAGATGCAAGTTTGCAGAATTGCTGTTTTGAAATGGAAATTTCGAGTGTGCTTTAAATGATATTAGAGCGAGATGGTTAGACCACAATTAGAGTAGTGTGTACAATTATGGTCGCCATATTAGAAAAAGGATATAGAGGCACTACAGAGGATGATACCAGAAATGTGAGGGTATACCTATCAGGAAAGGATGAAGAAGCTGGGTCTCTTACCTCTTGAAAAGAGAAGGCTGAGGGTGATCTAATTGAGGTCTTTGAAATTATGAAAGGTTTTGATAGAGTGGATATAGTTGTGGGGAAGAGCAAAACTAGAGGCCATCAATATAAGAGAGTCACCAAGAAATCTAATAGGGAATTCAGAAGAAACTTCTTTACCCAGAGAGTGGTGAGAATGTGGAACTCGCTACCACAGGGAGTGGTTGAAGTGAATAGTATGGATGCATTTAAGGGGAGGTTGGACAAGCATATGAGGGAGAAGGGAATAGAGGGTTATGCTGATAGATTTAGATGAGGAAAGACGGGAGGAGGCGCGAGTGGAGCATAAACGCCGGCATGGACTGGTTGGGCCGAACGGCCTGTTTCTGTGTAATCCTGTGATACAACCTCTTGAATCTGAAATTTCATCACAGCTCAACTCCTACAGGGGTCTTGCATTTTTCACTGTCTATACATAACCATTTTGTCTAGAGATGAGAGTCTTTGCATTCATTCTGAATAAAGGTAAAGGAATGGCTGCGAGAGCCACCTGTGAATCCAAATATATCGCCCTCTCCGAACAGGTCCGTATGTTTAATCTAAAAGGAAACAGGATCACCACACTAGAAATATTTACAGGAAGTAAATGTGAATCGACTATTTTTGAATCAAATAATTTGCTTTCTGTTTTTAAATTCTGATTAATTTTGTGAATGATGCAACATCATAGGTGGCATTTATTAAATAATTGTTCAATCAAATGTTGCCAAAATGATTTCATCCGGTTGTTGGAATTTCTTGACAAAATATTGATTGCTTTCATTGACATGGCGTCACCAAATTCTAAATCCTAATGGCTAAATGAATCAAGGAACCGTTATAAAAATAGAAAACACTCAGCAGGTCAGGCAGCATGAAATCTTGTTTTTGGCAAAGATAAGAAACTCCAGGATTTTACTAACCAACAATATGCTGATGGAGTAGAAGAACTACATGTAAATAGGCAATGATGAAAGGTCATCGACCTGAAGTGTTAACTTTGTTTCTCTCTCCACAGATGCAAAACAAAAATAAAAAATCATGGGATGAGGAAAGATCATTTAGGCCATTGGA
This sequence comes from Squalus acanthias, assembly GCA_030390025.1. NCBI lineage: Eukaryota > Metazoa > Chordata > Chondrichthyes > Squaliformes > Squalidae > Squalus > Squalus acanthias. Next base: position 4,436,407 of record CM059433.1, read on the forward strand.
TGTGTTCCTTCAACAGACCCCCATACAATCTGCTCCATCAGGGACTCCACCCAACCCGTGCAACCTCCTGACATTTTACATTATCTATCCCGGACCTGTCCCTTCCTTGCTGCATCTTCTTCATCTTACCCCATAAGCTTGCCATTCCGGCTCCCAAACCATCATCCCACCCATGATCAAGCGACCTTCTCAGAGTAACAGAAAATTCTAGAAATACACAACAGGGCATCGAAATGAAAAAATAGGCCGCAGCCTTCCAGGTGGATGCCCTTCATCAGAACTCCTAAAATAAAGATTCTCTTTCCAACTTGTCACACGTCTTTCCAATATTAAGGACCCTTCCGTCTCACTGCTTGCTCCCTCACTGTTGCACTTTCCCTTTATTACTGACACTTTCTGACCCAGTCTTGAACATTACCATCTCCATCTGGTCCCCCCTGGTCCTCCCCCACTTTATCAGCCTCTTCTCTACCTCCCATCTTATTTTTTCCCCCCCTCCTACTTAGTTCCAACACATTTTTCCCCCTATTGTGAACACTTTTCAGCACTGTTTGCCTGTTCGAAAATGGATTATTTTGGAAGGCGAGCAGCACATCTGTTTTTGCGGTGGAAGTATTTGGTCATGTTTCTACAGATGTCTAGATGTTCTTTGAACTATCTGGATGACACATTACAATTGCCTATAACTGATGGAATGTTTTTGAAAACTTTTCATGATCTTGGGGGGCTTGTCTTATCCAAAACTGAATCAAATATCCAAAAGCCTACATGCATGTAGAAACTTGTCCCAGGACAAAAGATTAGTATGATGTTTCAACTGAGAGCTAGTTTGAAAAAGATTGATGTTTTGTTCTGGCTAAATGCGTATTTTACACTTGCATGCACAAGTACACCAACATTTATCAGTTTTTAATTTTTTTCCTTCCTGATAACTTTCTCCCCTCTTGACTCCTCACTGGTGTACAGATACATGCACACTGAGAATCCTCCACCTCATTATAGTAACAAGTCATCAGTTTCCATTTAAGTGTTCGCCACAAGGACCACACAATATGATGTAAACGGGGTTTTCCATTGTGCGCCTGCGGTCCTCACACAGCATCAAACAGAAATCCTGGGGAACTCTTCAATAAATGGAAATCCGACTACTTGTCCAAAACACCGGGAGCAGAGTAAATGATATTATAATTATGTAGTGGGCAATTTTCAATTCACATGGAGTCAGCAGATTCAGCGATGTAAGCCAGAGCAATGCACTTTGTCTTATACGAGATCATGTCAGAAATGTGGGTTAGTCATAGCGTGAGATTTACGTGGAGATAGCCGAGATATTTCAAAGTACCGTCAGCTGCATAAGACCCATCAGATACAAGAGATACAATTTCACGGATTTATTTTAGGCCCTATGGCCTTCTATGGCTTCATGTCCCTCTGCGCCATATCGTCTTTTACCACAATATATACACACTGGAGTTTAATTCTTTTTCAACACTTTGTTTATACTGTGTGTACCTGTGGTGTGCACTCATGATTTGTTTTGTTACACTATGATGTGTGTGTGTGTGTGTGTGTGTGAGGCACCTTCTTGGCTTGAGATCTATGTATCACATAAACGTAGTATTGCACTCAATGAACTGGATGAATTGAAGGTGGGGGGAGAAAGTGAATAGATTTTTTAGCAGAGAAAGCAATTGTATTTGACAGCCAGAATACAGCATCATAATGTGTGAACTCTGGGACTGCCCAGGTGGAGCACAATAGTCTGTTCTGGTCTGGTGCATTTCTGTGTTCCAGATACTACAACCATAGTATAAACACAACGGGGATTATTTTGGGGAAAGGGTGAAAACAGGCACCAAGTGGGTGCTGTGCTAATAGGACACACCTATCTGAAAGTCTGGTTTTAGCCCACAATTTTGGGGCTAATTGGTGATCATCACGATTTGAACGTGCCTGCAGGCTTTAAAACGGACACCTGCAGGTTTAGCACTCAAACGCTGATTAAAATCAATTTTCGTGGAGCTGTATATGCCGCCTCCTTGCACCCACTTCCACTGAAGGTCTGGAGCGTGCTGGCTGGCACACAGTGGCACGGTGCAGGGTGGCTCAGGGACCGAGGGAGAGGGCACACAGGTTCTCGGACATGGCACTGGAGGTCCTGGTGGAGAGGGTCCAGAGGAGGAGGGATGTCCTGTACCCGCAGGGGGGGAAGGAGTCCACCTCGCCCTCCTGTCCCTCTCTCCTGCAGCAGCTGGTGCTGCTCTGCCTGGCCTCATCTCCTCCTCCCATTCCTCATCCAGACCAAGGGGGACCCCGAGCAAGATGCCGGTGACCAAGCCCTCCCTTTCTCCAGGTGACGTCAGTAAGGTAGAGTGGCCCAGCACTCACTCTCGTTGGGTGAAGTCTTCAGAGAATTTCCAGAAAAAAAATGTTGATAGAATGTTGGTGAAGTCTTGACAAACTGTCCCAGGAAGTCTCAAAAGTCCTCTTCAGACCTCCAGCAGCAAGTGAAGAGTGAAAGCTGAGCATGCTCAAAATCTTCAGCAACGACTTATTTACTCCTGTTCAGCTGGTCGCTGTTAGGAGAGGGCGTTAGTTGAAGCGCTAGCCATCAAAATGCTGTGCAGCCTCTTTAATGAGCGCTAGCAGGCAATTTAAGTGGCAATCAGCTGCTTAACAATCCTCGGGGCGGCCGTTCCTAGCGCGCGCTTCAACTCCTTTACCAAGATGGCGTCTTGCGCTAAACCGGCGTTGCAGCTCTCGACCCCACCTTGGCCACCTCGGAGGCTCTTTAGCACCTAAAGTATCCAGGGAAAATCACCCCCAACATACGTCATTAACCCACTGAAATATGACATTGATCAAACTGGGGTAGACCCAACACGGCAACACACCATGACCGGGAACTTACTCGGAGCGGCTCCTGCACCACCACCATAACTTTGCCGGGGTTTTCACCGCACTTCCGGCAAACCTACAGGAGCAGCTCCAAGGAAATTTCCGGCCTATGACTTTGTGGCCCATGTGTGTTATATAAAGCTTCAATCCACAGTACATGCTGAATTAACTGATGTCAGTCAGGGCAGCAGTCAGAGGAACCACACAGCCCATGCGGGCCAAGGAAGGGAGGAAAGAGAATCAGCCAGGTTCTCCACTCCTGATCGCTCTCCAGTGAGTCCTGGGTGGCTGTGAATGTCAGCGGAGGACAGGATTGAGCTCCTCTGCAATGCCCCTAATCGTTAAGTAATCTATCAACACTCACTATCTAAGAATGGTTACTTGGGCAACAATAGCCAAACAATGGAATGACGACTCTTTAAGAGTCACAGCAGTCAAAAAGAGGGAGGAGAGAATGAGTGTGGCGAGAGGTCACTGTAAATCAATTTCTGACAATCCTGGAAAGGTGAACAGTCTCCTGGGGTTGCACAAATTTTGGAAACACATAATTTAATATATTTCTTTAGAACTTCTTTTTAATACGTCCAAGATTTGTTTTGATCTTCAGAGTCAGGTACCCTTATTTATAAAACATCAGACATGGTGAGGCTGCTTGTTAGAGAGCAGTCAGGTCATTGATACGGAATGTAACAAACACCACGGTGACACTCAGCATTACATCAGTGCCACGGAACAGGACAGACAGTGTCCAATTGCCTTCTGCTCATCTCACAATCGGAATTACGTCAAAGTAACATGGCACTGAGCAGAGGTTACAGCATCTACCAGCCAGGGAGGGAGCTCAGAAAAGTCACACCTGAATCATCTCTCATACCTCCAGGCATCGGGCTACAGGAGTCACTGGCTGTGACCTAACAAATGGTTATGTGCCCATCCATTGGGGTGTGTCTGGCCAGGCAGAGAAGGAATAAAACCTGGGAATTTACTCAAATAACACCAAAGTGAAGCCAAAAATAACACTGAAGGTGGCAACAGAAAGTACAATCCACCGTTACTCTTAAGATTACAGTTTAAATTGGCAAGTCCAGGGTCTGAATATAACTGAGTGCGTGTTACAGTTAAAATGGCGAGATTCACTCCCACGATGGCTCAGTCAGTAAGTGCCCTGCCCAGTGTTTAAAAGATCCTTCCTGTTCTGCCTGGCTCAGTTCTAAGAGATGCATTTCCTAAAGTCATTACTTTGACACATGTCAAAAATAATGTGTGCAAAACTGCTGACACAACTCCTTTACCTAAAAAGGTATATGGCAGCAAACAGAGAGTTTTAATTTAATACCTGTTCTATTTGCAATTCCAAACAATTCTAAAAAGTTAAATGGTAGCCTTCAAAAGGGGAATTGGATAAATACTTGAAGGAGAAAATTTACAGGGATATGAAAAGAAAAAAAGACTTGCATTTATATAGCGCCTTCCACGACCATCGGACGTCTCAAAGTGCTTTACAGCCAATGAAGTACTTTTGAAGTGGAGTCACTGTTGTAATGTGGGAAACGAGGAAAGGGCTGGTGGGGGGGGGGTGACTAACTGGATCGCTCTTTGAAAGAGCCGGCGCAGACTTGATGGGCCGAATGGCCTCCTTCTGTGCTGTACTCTTCTATGATTCTATGATTCTAAAGCTTTCTCGCCATTGCAGAAAAGAGGGGCTTGGACACTTCTTTGTCTTTTTTTTTACCCTTTTTAGTTTGTCACCTCTTCCACCCTTTCCCCCCCCCCAGACTTGATCAGAAAGACTTCATGGGTAAACTTTTCAAAAGGCTTCTGCCAACCCCATTGTAATCTGCATAGGAGTTGGATGAGAATAAACTGAGTTCACTTACCCGCCAGCTTCTCCTCCCTGCTTCTAAAGAAAGCACTCCTGCTTAGACACCCAACTTCTAATGCCCAGTTGCCGTGGATAGGATAATATGCTGTGCCCACACATGTACAGTTTAGCAATGAGGACCAAAATAAATTCATGCTTTGCATTCAGATTAGGAAGGTCCAAAGTTCAAATGATAAAAGCCTGGATCTGAGCAGCTAGCACTTTCACTAGGGTGCCAAGGAAATTATAACTTTGCTTTGACTTTCAAAGCTCAGATGTGTACCCAACACCCGGAATATCAGTGCCAATTAGTGCCATTATGAGGAGGTTGCCTATGTAGGACTTTCGACCAGAAAGATGGGACAGTCTGGGTGGAAAGGTTGCACGAGGTCGAAAACCAGCCACATAACAACACCACCCAGCTCAGCCTGCACTAGATTACCATGTAGCCCACACACATACCGACACCAGTCAGAGAAACCCTCACATCTATACCACCAGATGCATGTTATCTCCCAGAACACCAAGATTCAGGCCCATTGTTGGCCCTCTACATTGGCTCCCAGTTAAGCAACACCTCGATTTCAAAATTCTCATCCTTGTTTTCCAATCTCTCCATGGCCTCGCCCCTCCCTATCTCTGTAATCTCCTTCAGCCCCACAACCCCTCCCCACCCCCCCACCCCCCGAGATATCTGCGCTCCTCTAATTCTGCCCTCTTGAGCATCCCTGATTATAATCGCTCAACCATTGGTGGCCGTGCCTTCTGTTGCCTGGGTGCCAAGCTCTGGAATTCCCTGCCTAAACCTCTCCGCCTCGCTACCTCTCTCTCCTCCTTTAAGACGCTCCTTAAAACCTACCTCTTTGACCAAGCTTTTGGTCACCTGCCCTAATTTCTCCTTATGTGGCTCGCTGTCAAATTTTTTGTCTCCTGTGAAGCACCTTGGGACGTTTTACTACGTTAAAGGCGCTATATAAATACAAGTTGCTGTTGTTGGAATAGATGCATCCAGCAGGGACCAACCTAAAAATATATTGTACTTCTGCAAATGTTATGGGGTGAACAAAATAGCATCAACCTGAGAGATTACACAAAATGCCCATTTTCACATCTGCACCATTATTTAATTTTTAAAATAAACAGCCCAGACAACATATATTCAAATCTAAACTGAATTAAAATTAAAGAGCAGTCAAATTTCTGCCCAAATCAGACCATTTTTTGACTTGGCTGCTGATCCCCAAGACAATGCATTTTGTGACGAGAAGTTTGCCTTTTTTTAGATGCGGAAGAGACTGCAGCGCTCTATAATGGGGAATCCCTAGCGCGATCTGCTGTGACGTCAACAAGCTGCCTGAGCAGCCAATCACAATGCAGAAATCTCACAGACAGGGAAGCAGGAAATGAGAACCTGCTTTTATCCCAACTTTTTAATAATGTTACCGAGAGCAAAACAAAGCTCGGGGCTCTCACATGGGGGAAACGGTAAACCTGAACTAAATATGAACAAACTTTAAAAAAAATATATTCTTTTAAATTTCCAAAAGTTTCTTAAAAATTGTGATTTTTAATCATAATGGAGAAATTTGACACTCCACAAAATTAAAAATTAGTTTTTCAGGGCCATAATGTTTGTTTATCAGTCAATTAGCTGTTAAAACCCCAGTTGCAACTAATCCAACAAGGCCCAACATTCAGTGGGGTATTTAACAGCGATATTACTGCAGAACAGCCCAAGTTTCCATCAGTTTCCCTGATTACACGGATTGCCGGCTATTGGGGCCGCAGCGCAGCCGGTGTCAGAACAGTGAATGGCTGACCGCAACTTCAGGATTTCCACGTTTAGACGCGCATGCGCTACACCCTGAAGCTGCGGTCAGTTTCAAAGGGGTAATGACAGCGAACACTGTTAGTGCGCCGTTGTTGCCCACTGCAAATTCCGGCCCAATTGTGTTCTGTTGCCATACTGTCGCACTGACCCTGTAACAGAGGTTATTGCCCTGAAATGCAGCGTTGTTGATCTAATCATCAGGTGTTTTTCTGATCTGTGGCAGAATTCTGCCACAAGCTTGTTTACCCCAAATGGAATGAAAAGGGACAAGGACTCAGTCCTGTAACCCCTACCAGAGTTCATGCGATCAGGTGTCCATCCACTTGCCCACAGCAAGGGAAGGTAGATTCAAGGGATAATCACCCCCGAACTGCCTTCAGCAAAAATAATGCTGAAAGCAGAATCCATAATATCTTTAATTAATCGTGGATAAATATTTGAAAAAAGAAACATTTAAGAGGGGTGGGGAGAGGGCAGGGAAATGGGATGAAGTGGATATCCGTTGCAATGAGTCAGCACGGGAAGCTTGGGCCAAATGGCCACCTTCTGTGCTGCAAGATTCTGATTCTGATTCCTCATAGCTGGAATTGGAGTCACGTTGCCAGAGGCCTGGAAGCATTTCACTTGCCCATCCCACTCTCTCTCTCTCTCTATAGGGGCTGATACAGGACACGGAGAAGGGAGAAGAGAGTAGAATCTCTTAAAATCATCCCAAAGAGAAAAAGGTTATTTTTTTTAAGTTGTTTAGTATTTACAAGTCGGTATCGCAACATTAAAACAAATATTGAGCCATTTAAGACAAATAGGGAATCTCACTTTTCCCCAACAGTTAAGCACTTCCACAGAAAAAAAACCCAGCATACTGGAAAATTCAATTCCATCATTTCAAATCGGAGAAGATTTTTGTAACAGGGATGTAAAGATACTTTTTTTTTTAAACTCGATGAACAAAAGTAACCATGTTTCACCAACACCAGGCACATCTCTCAGTTGATACCACACTGTGATGATCACTGCAGAGGCTGCAATGCCCCAGTACAGCCCGACACTGACCAACAACCTCGAGAAAACACACACACATACACACTTTAGAACTCGATCCCCTTTCCTAAATTAAACACAAAACAAACCCAACATCTTTTTTTTTACTATCAATCAGTCGAAGGGAACGACACTCTAACCAAGAACCTTACCTCTTCCGGGCCTTTTCAGTTTACCAGTGTAAACAATGAAGTCACAGCAACGCACTCGTGTGATGTGGCAGTGGAGTCTGAACATGCACCAGCCACTCTTAAAGCCTCCCAGCGGCTGACATCATTGCACAGCAGAGAGAGAACAGAGCCGCAAGTCCCTCACACCACGCTGACTCACTCCCTCACTCACTCACTCACTCAATCTGTGCAAGCACCGCACCAGTCCCTGAGGGCTCACTGCTGTCTACACAGGGACTGTCCACAGACCTGCTGCCATCCGACCTGCACAAGGATGCATTTGCATTTAGACCACGCCTGCTGACAAGTCAGCTAATACAACGAGGGACAAGCCACCAGCTCGGTTTCTTCTTCCCTTTGAGCAAGCACTAGCAACACAAAAAAAACCATCAGAGGAAGCAAAGCGGGAGCTTTTTTCAGGATTCTGACCACACACACACACTCTCTCTCTCTCTCTTGCAAAAAGACAGCTCTCTTTGATTCAATCAACAGCAGAGGGAGGGGGTGTTGCTGGGTTTCCTGAGAGGGCTGGGAATCCCCCTCTGACAGACCCTGTGCTGTATCCCTGTGATGACTGGGCTGGGCTGATCCGCTCAGCCAATCGAGCAGCGGTTCTGGGTGAGCCTGCTGCAACGCTTGGCTCGGTTTACACGGAAGGTCATTAGTCATTTCAAGGAAATTTACTGGTTCGTCAGCCGATTGTTTTTGTTCAAATCGGAATCAACTCGGGGAAAACTTTCAACATACTTCATCCATAACAAGTTGTTACATGGCTAGTGGTTTTCCAAGTTAATTTGGAAGTTAGTGAGAAACATCAAGAGGATAATCGTACCTATTATTTTAACTGAATCTGTTTAATATTCCCGACTTGTCACAAGGAGGAAAAACAATGCAATATTGTCACTGCCTCAAAGTTTAAAAACTATTAAAGTGCAAACCACCTGATTGCGATCTTTTGTTAGATTCAGTGTTTAATATTAACATGCATTTGTTTTATTCTCTTTTGAATTTTGTAGTGCTTTTGTTTGAACTGAAAGTGCTGATGACACCAACTCCAGGATTACTGAGCCTGAGGGTGTGGAGGTCTTGAATTAACGTGCAAAGGTTGGCTGTATTGTGGCATAACTACAAGGTGAAAGAGAAGGCAACTGAAGTTAGGATTAGATGGTTAAAGTAGCACTCCCTGAATCTCCTGCTGTGAAAGAATGCATGATGGGGCGCCACTACCTTGGAGGTCTTGAGTGACCAAGAGAGCAATATCGTTTGAGGGTGGGAGAGTTTGGAGACGTGGCAGGAAATGAGAGATGGCTTTTCTGCCAGTGACGCTGCATTTTATTCCCCCTTCCATCCCAGGGCACTCACTCTTCTGCCTTTGTCTCTCTACCCCAGCCTATTCCATTTAGCTGTCTGGTATGTGCGGTCGCTGTTACATCCTTCATTTTAAAAAATATTGAGACTTTTTATGGTAATACCGTGTTATGGGTCTGGAACACGGTCGCCTGCAGACGGAGTTCTTCCCCGTCAGGAGTGGCGGCTGTCCTTCGGGAGCCGCTGCTCAGGAATCCACACCTCCACGACCGCGGGTTCGGGTGGCTGGCGGAGGGCAGGGCTGTGTCTGGCAAGGTGACCAGAGTCGGGGACCTGCTCGATGGCAGAGGAGCGGGTTGGATGGCGCCGGAGGAGCTGGTGCAGCGCCTGTCCTGGGCCGACGTCCGGCTCGCGGCCAAAGCCATCGAGTCGCTGAAAGTGGCACTGGGCCCTGACTCCACTAGGTGTATCGAGGAGGCTCAAGCACGTGGGGCGATCCCGTCCGAACTGACCCCCGTTCAGACGGAATTCCTCATCGGCGCCCGGCCCCGAAACCCCTCAAGGGAACCGGCGCCTCACAACTTGAGCCATCTCCGGGAAATCCCTTCTGTGCCTTTCCACTCTGCACGGAAGCGTTTCCTGTACGGGCTGCTCCTGCACACTCTCCACTTTGCCATCTTCGCCTGCCGTCCAGATACGTCTTGGCGAACCATCTTGCCGTCCGGCGGAGGCGGAGGTCCCCAATGGAGGGCTCTCTATGCGAGAGTCCTCCCTTTATCTATTGGGGACTTGGCCTGGAGGGTGTTTCACGGGGCAGTCCCATGCAATAAGGTTTTAAGTAGGTTCACGGACTCCCAAACCACCTGCCTTTTCTGTGGCCTGGAGGAGTCCGTGTTCCATGTATATATGGAGTGTGAGAGGTTGCAGCCCCTCTTCCACTATTTGAAGGGGCTGCTCCTTGATTTTTGGCTGCACTTCAGTCCCACGGTCCTGATCTTTGGTCACCCGGTGCAGGGGGGGAGCGGGCAGGTCGGGGGTCCTCCTCGTGGGACTGCTCCTGGGCCTGGCCAAAGTGGCCATTGACTGGTCCGGGCAGTGGGCAGTTGAGGGGGGCCGTTCGGGCCCGACTGCCTGCCTCTCTTCCGCGGCCACGTTCGTGCCCGGGTAGCCCTGGAGATGGAGCACGCGGTGTCCACCAGCGCGCTCGAGGCCTTCCGCGCGACCGGTGGGCACCGCGGGGGGGAGGACTGGAGTGCATCCATCACCCCGGGAAATAGAATCTTAATTTAATTTGTTGAGTTTCATTTAATGTTTTTTGTTATGTTACAGTTTATTTGTTTATTGCTTCACCAAAAGAGTACACAAGAATGTATTTGCATTTAGACCACACCTGCTGACAGTCAGCTAATAAAATGAGGAAAAGCCGCCAGCTCGGTTTAGTTTTCCTTTAAACACTAGCAAAAAAACATCAGAGGAAGCAAAGCAGGAGCTTTTTTCAGGATTCTGACCACACACTCTCTCTCTCTCTCTCTTGCAAAAGATGCGGAGATGCCGGTGTTGGACTGGGGTGGACAAAAGTGAGAAGTCGCACAACACCAGGTTATAGTCCAACAGTTTTATTTGAAATCACAAGCTTTCGGAGCGCTGCTCCTTCGTCAGGTGAAGGACCTGACGAAGGAGCAGCAGCTCCGAAAGCTTGTGATTTCAAATAAAACTATTGGACTATGACCTGGTGTTGTGCGACTTCTCACTTTTCTCTTGCAACACGGTGGCATAGTGGTTAGCACTGGTGCCTCACAGCGCCAGGGACCCGGGTTCGAATCTGGCCTCGGGTGACTGTCTGTGTGGAGTTTGCACATTCTCCCCGTGTCTGCGTGGGTTTCCTCCGGGTGCTCCGGTTTCCTCCCACAGTCCAAAAATGTGCGGGTTAGGTTGATTTGGCTATGATAAATTGACCCTTAGTGTTAGGGGGGGATTAAATATGTGGGGTTACGGGGATAGGATGGGATATGTTAGGGGGAATTAAATACGTGGGGTTACGGGGATAGGGTGGGATATGTGTCGGTGCAGGCTCGATGGGGATTCTGTGTGAGAAAGCAGGGACAGGGTACTGGATTTGGATGATCAGCCATGATCGTATTGAATGGTGGAGCAGGCTCGACGGGCCGAATGGCCTACTCCTGCTCCTAGTTTCTATGTTTCTATGTTTTCTAAAAGACAGATCTCTTTGATTCAGATCAACAGCAGAGGGAGGGGGTGTTGCTGGGTTTCCTGAGAGGGCTGGGAATCCCCCTCTGACAGACCCTGTGCTGTATCCCTGTGATGACTGGGCTGGGCTGATCCATCAGGCGATGGGGACAACCTGGGCTGATCCGCTCAGCCAATCGAGCAGCGGTTCTGAGCGAGCCTGCTGCAACGCTTGGCTCGGTTTACACGGAAGGTCATTAGTCATTTCAAGGAAATTTACTGGTTCGTCAGCCGATTGTTTTTGTTCAAATCGAATCAACTCGGGGAAAACTTTCAACATACTTCATCCATAACAAGTTGTTACATGGCTAGTGGTTTTCCAAGTTAATTTGGAAGTCAGTGAGGAACATCAAGAGGATAATCGTACCTATTATTTTAACTGAATCTGTTTAATATTCCCGACTTGTCACAAGGAGGAAAAACAATGCAATATTGTCACTGCCTCAAAGTTTAAAAACTATTAAAGTGCAAACCACATGATTGGGATCTTTTGTTAGATTCAGTGTTTAATATTAACATTCATTTGTTTTATTCTCTTTTGAATTTTGGAGTATTTTTGTTTGAACTGAAAGTGCTGATGACACCAACTCAACCAGACTATTACACTCTTTCTCTATTCTCAAAAATTCTAGCTTGTGCATATGGTTGAAGATAATAAGTAAGTGATTAGAAGAATTACTGGGAGAGAAATTCGGTTGCTTAGCGCCTCCCGTTAGCGCCCCGGACCGGATATTGAGTCGCGCCCCCTGCCTTAGCGCCTGCCGCTAGGAACGACAGGTAGAGGGGAACATTTTCAAGTCGGGAAGGAGCTGGGGGAGCGCTATTTAAAAGCGGGCACTTCCTGCCTTTTCTTGTCAGCAAAATTTTTGGTTTTAACGCTGTCCTAAGGGGTTTTGGCCCTCAGCAACACTTTTGAGGTTCCTAAGCGCCGAGCTCCTTCCCTGGGCCTATCCATTAGTGCTTCCAACACAATTGCTTTAGAGGTCTCTCCAGGCTGAGATTCAAGGCTGCAATGAGCAGGGAGTGGCTGGCCAGCAAGATGGCCCCTCCCCTTTAAGAACTGGACGGCGCCAGTCTGTCTGGCTTCCATGGTAACGGACATCGCCTGAGCTTCGGTAGCGTTCTGAGGTAGCGCCTCGCTCCCCGACGTTAGCGCCTAAAGAGAGGTGTGTAGCGCCTGATTTAACGCTCAAATCATCTCCAGGGGGCGATAGAGGCGAATTTTGCAGTCGGAGGCGATAATTAGCGCCGGGCGCTAAACTTTTCGCCCGGCCGATATTAGCGCCCCAAAATGGGCGATACCCAATTTTTCCCCCACAATGTCTAAATAAAATGGTTAATTTTAAATAGATTTATTGTATAACGCTCTGGTCAGACCCCCATCTGCAGCACTGTGTTCAGTTCCGGGCCCCGCACCTCAGGAAGGATATATTGGCCTTAGAGGGGGTGCAGCACAGATTTACCAGAATGATACCGGGGCTAAAAGAGTTAAATTATGAGGACAGGTGGGTTTGTATTCCATTGAGTATAGAAGATTAGCCTTGGGAGGTTTTACTACGTTAAAGGCTATATAAATGCAACTTGTTGTTGTTGTTGTGATCTAATTGATGGGCTGCATTTTCATGGGGGAGGCGGGTTGAGGGCGGGGGGGAATGGGAGCTCCGATGAGGGTGGGAAACCCAGGAGAACGGGTTTCCCGCAGCCAGATGGAGAGGCTGGCTGGCTGCGGGTACGTAGACCTGCGGCACTAGGACGCACAGAGGAGGGAGGGACGGATCGGGTGGGGGCCGGGGTCGGCCGCCGGTCGATGGCGGGAGGAGGAGGAAGATTGGGGCCATCAAGGGACCATGGGGGGGCGGGGGGGGGGGCGGAGGCTGGTGAAGAGAAGTTCGGGGCCATCGAGGGACCTGAGGGGGGAGAGAAGCAAGATCGGGGCTGGCCACCGGAACATAATCATAAGAACATAAGAAATAGGAGCAGGAGTCGGCCATTCGGCCCCTCAAGTCTGCGCCGCCATTCAGTAAGATTATGGCTGATCATCGACCTGAACTCCACTTTCCCGCACTATCCCCATATCCCTTGATTCTCTTAATATTCTAAAATCTATCGATCTCTGTCTTGAATATCATCTTCTTAGGCAGTCCCTCGGAACCGAGGATGACTTGCTTCCACACTAAAAATGAGTTCTCAGGTGACTGATGAGTCCAATGCGGGACCTACAGTCTCTGTCACAGGTGGGGCAGACGGTGGTTGAAGGGGCGGGTGAGTGGGGTGTTTGGGTTGACGTGCGCTCCTTGCGCTTGGCTTCCGCTTGCTCCCGGCGAAGAGACTCGAGGTGTTCGGCGCCTTCCCGGATGCTTCTCCTCCACTTTGTGCGGTCTTGGGCCAGGGATTCCCAGGTGTCGGTGGGGGTGTTGCACTTTTTCAAGGAGACTTTGAGGGTGTCCTTGAAGCGTTTCCTCTGCCCACCTGGGGCTCTCTTGATGCCTCGCAACACCCCAAGAGGGAGACGGGGTGCTTTCCAGTAGTGCCCCGCTTCCCTCTTGGGGTGCTACCGATGAATTTACTTATTCTAATCTTTTTCTTTTTACATACCTATAGAAGCTTTTACAGTCTGTTTTTACGTCCCTCGCTAGTTTACTCACATTTTTCTTTATCAATTTCTTGGTCCTCCTTTGATGAATACTAAAATCCTCCCAATCCTCAGGCTTACTGCTTTTTTTGGCAACATTATAAGTCTCTTCCTTTGATCTAAGACTATCTTTAACTTCTCTTGTTAGCCACGGTTGGACCACGTTTCCTGTGGGTTTTTTTTGCCTTAAAGGAATGTATATTTGTTGTAAATTATGTATTAATTCTTTAAATGCTAGCCATTGCTTGTCTACCATCATACCTTTTAATGTAGTTTCCCAATCTACCTTAGCCAACTCACCCCTCATACCTACGTAGTTTGCTTTGTTTAGATTTAAGACCCTAGTTTCGGAATTTAACGAAATCACTTTCAAACTCAATATAAAATTCTATCATATTATGGTCACTCTTCCCTAAAGGCCCCTTTACTACAAGGTTATTAATGAACCGGAAGATCGTGGCCGGCCTCAGCATCATCAGTGGGGAGGGGAGGGGTCCGGGAAGGCAATCAGAGGTCTCATGAGGGTGTCTCCAACGTTAAAACCGGAAGTGGGCGGGTTGGAGGCGGGTTCAGGTCGAGAGTCTGATTTTTAACAATTTAACTGCCCCCACACTCCAAACCCACCCGTCTTTTAGGTTAAAATTCCCCGCGATGTGTTTAAGAGCTTGGAGACAGAGCTGGGAGCTCGCAAACGGAATGAATCGCAAGCAGCGTGGAGGAATTTTGTGAGCGCAGGAATTGGTGGAGAGGAGGAAGGCGGTGGAGATGTCTGACTGAAAATGAGGAGTGGAGCCACAGAACCCAAGGTTTCTAAGTTGATATTCACAAGAGCGGCCCTGCGGGAGAGCGAGAGGAGTGGCCGCAGATAAAGGTAGGCCCAAGAGCCCGGACCACGGTAAGTGACCTCAGCGCAAGGGAAGGAGCTGATTGGTGAGTAGTTGGTGATTTTTTTCTAAGTCTTAAGTTTATTTCTGTTAAGTTACTTAATAGTCTATTGAGTAGAGGCATGGCAGGGCACCTCGGTCCCGTGGAATGCACATCTTGTGCCATGTGGGGACTCCAGGACACTTCCCGTGTCCTGGACAACCACATGTGCAGGAAGTGTCATCAGCTGGAGGAGCTCAAACTCCAGATTTCGGAGCTTGAGCAGCAGCTGGCGTCGCTACGGTGCATCCACGAGGCTGAGAGCTACGTGGATAGCACGTTTCAGGAGGTGGTCACCCCGCAGCATAAGGGTGTGCAGGCAGAGAGGGAATGGGTGACCGCCAGACAGACAAGGAGGACCAGGCAGGTAGTGCAGGAGTCCCCTGAGTGCATCTCACTCTCCAACCGGTACTGGTGAGGGCAATGGTTCCTCTGGGGAGTACAGCCAGAGCCAAGTCCATGGCACCACGGGTGGCTCAACTGTACAGTCAATAGTCTAACTATCAATAGTGATAGGAGATTCAATAGTTAGGGGAACAGACAGGCGTTTCTGCGGCCGTAGACGTGATTCCAGGATGGTATGTTGCCTCCCTGGTGCCAGGATCAAGGATGTCACTGAGCGACTGCAGAACATTCTGAGGGGGGGAGGGTGAACAGCCAGAGGTTGTGGTCCATATCGGTACCAACGACATAGGTAGAAAGAGGGATGAAGTCCTTCAGGCAGATTTTAGGGAGCTAGGAAAGAGATTAAAAAGCAGGACCTCAAAGGTAGTAATCTCTGGATTACTCCTGGTGCCATGAGCTAGTGAGTATAGAAATAGAAGGATAGAGCAGATGAATGCGTGGCTGGAGAGATAGTGCAGCAGGGAGGGCTTTAGATTCCTGGGACATTGGGACCGGTTCTGGGGGAGGTGGGACCTGTACAGGCCGGACGGGTTGCACCTCAACAAAGCTGGGACCAATATCCTTGCGGGGCGGGGTTTGCTAGTGCTGTTGGGGAGGGTTTAAACTAATTTGGCAGTGGGATGGGCACCAGGATGCAGCATTAGAAAGGAGAAACAAGGTGCACAAAGGATTGGGAGAGACAGATAGCATTAGAGTAAGAAATAGTGTGGTATTAGGTGGGGTCAGACTAAGAGAGAATACAAGAAGGTCTAAGATAGGTTTACAGTACATGTGAGTAAATGCACGAAGCGTAGTAAATAAGGTTGGTGAGCTGCAGGCGCAAATAGACACATGGAAATATGATGTTGTGGTGATAACGGAGACCTGGCTCAAAAAAGGGCAGGATTAGGTTTTAAATATTCCTGGATATAAGGTGTTCAGGAAATATAGGGAAGGAAAGAAAGGAGGTGGTGTGGCAGTATTGGTTAAGGAGAATATTACAGTGCTGGAGAGAGAGGATGTCCTGGAGGGGTCAAGGACAGAATCTATTTGGTTAGAGTTAAGAAACAATAGAGGTGTTATTACACTTCTAGGTGTATTCTATAGGCTATCAACTAGTGGGAAGGATATAGAGGAGCAAATTTGCAGGGAAATTACAGAGAGGTGCAAGAACTATAGAGTAGTGATAATGGGGGACTTCAACTATCCTAATATAGACTGGGATAGTAATAGTGTAAAGGGCAGAGAGGGGGAAGAATTTTTAAAGTGTGTTCAGGAGAACTTTCTTGATCAGTACATTTCCGGCCCAATGAGGAAGGAGGCATTGCTGGATCTGGTTCTGGGGAATGAGGTCGGTCAAGTAGAGCAAGTGTCAATAGGGGAACATTTAGGGAACAGTGATCATAGTATCATGAGGTTTAAACTAGCTATGGGAAAGGACAGGGAGCAATCTAGAGTAAAAATACTTAATTGAAGGAAAGCCAATTTTAGTGGGTTGAGAATGTATCTGGCCCGGGTAAACTGGAATCAAAGATTGGCAGGCAAAACTGTAATCGAACAATGGGCTGCCTTTAAAGAGGAGATGGTTCGGGTACAGTCGAGGTACATTCCCACGAGGGGGAAGGTAGGGCAACCAAAGTCAGAGCTCCCTGGATGATTGAAAGAGATAGAGAGTAAGATGAAGCAGAAAAAGGGGACGTATGACAAATGTCAGGTTGAGAATACAAGTGAGAACCAGGCTGACTATAGAAGCTTCAGAGGGAAAGTGAAAAAGGAAATAAGAGGGGCAAAAAGAGGGTATGAGAATAGAACGGCAGCTAACATAAAAGGGAATCCAAAAGTCTTCTATAGGTATATAAATAGTAAACGGGTAGTAAGAGGGGGGGTGGGGCCGATTAGGGACCAAAATGGAGACCTACGCATGGCGGCAGAGGGCATGGCTGAGATACTAAATGAGTACTTTGCATCTGTCTTCACCAAGGAAGAGGAGGCTGCCAAAGTCATAGTGAAAAAGGAGGTAATTGAGATACTGGATGGGATAAAAATTGATAAGGAGGAGGTACTAGAAAGGCTGGCTGTACTTAAAGTTGATAAGTCACCAGGACCAGATGGGATGCATCCTAGGATGCTGAGGGAAGTAAAGGTGGAAATTGCGGAGGTACTGGCCATAATCTTCCAATCCTCCTTGGATACAAGTCTGGGACCAGAGGACCAGAGAATGGCAAATGTTACACCCTTGTTCAAAAAAGGGTGTAAGGATAAACCCAGCAACTACAGGCCAGTCAGTTTAACCTCGGTGGTGGGGAAGCTTTTAGAAACGATAACCCGAGACAAAATTAACAGTCACTTGGACAAGTGTGGATTAAGTAAGGAAAGCCAGCACGGATTTGTTAAAGGCAAATCGGGTTTAACTAACTTGTTTGAGTTTTTTGATGAGGTAACAGAGAGGGTTGATGAGGGCAATGCAGTTGATGTGGTATACATGGACTTCCAAAAGGCGTTTGATAAAGTGCCACATAATAGGCTGGCCAGCAAAGTTGAAGCCCATGGAATAAAAGGGACAGTGGCAGCATGGATACGAAATTGGCCAAGTGACAGGAAACAGAGAGTAGTGGTGAACGGTTGTTTTTCAGACTGGAGGAAGGTATACAGTGGTGTTCCCCAGGGGTCGGTACTAGGACCACTGCTTTTCTTGATATATATTAATGATTTGGACTTAGGTGTACAGGGCACAATTTCAAAATTTACAGATGACACAAAAATTGGAAGTATAGCGAACAATGAGGAGGATAGTGATAGACTCCAAGAGGACATAGACAGGCTGGTGGAATGGGCGGACACGTGGCAGATGAAATTTAAGGCAGAAAAGTGTGAAGTGATACATTTTGGTAGGAAGAATGAGGAGAAGCAATATAAACTAAAGGGTACAATCCTAAAGGGGGTGCATGAACAGAGAGACCCGTGGGTATATGTGCACAAATCGTTGAAGGTGGCAGGGCAGGTTGAGTAAGCGGATAAAAAAGCATACGGGATCCTGGGTTTAATAAATAGAGATATAGGGGGAAAAATTCAGTCGCGCCCCGTTTGGGGCGCAAATATCGTCCGGGCGCAAAAATTAGCGCCTGGCGCTAATTATCGCCACTGACTGGAAACTTCACTTTTAACGCCCCGGGAGGTGATTGGAGCACTAAATCAGGCGCTGCACACCTGTCTTAAGGTGCAAAGGCCGAGGAGTGAGGCGCTAACTCAGAGCGCTGGCGAAGTTCATGTGATATCAGTCAGCAATGGAACACACACACAATGGCACGGGCCAGTTCTTAAAGGGGATGGTTAATCTTGCTTTCCATCCACATCCTGCTCATTGCAGCCTTGAATCTCGGCCTGGAGAGACCTGCACATCAAATGTGCTGGAAAGAACAATGGAGAGTACCAGGCAAAGAGCTCAGAGTGCAGCCCCCACAGTCTCTGCTAAATCGATACAAGGAATGGCAAATCAAAATGAACCTGCAAAGTGCTGCTCAGTACCCAAAACTCCTTCACACAACGTTGAATCTCTCCAGAAGTCTCTCCCCCTCTCTCTCAGAATGCGTAGTTCAAAAATGGCACCAACAATAAAAGGTAGGAAGCGGTCACCTTTAAATAGCGCTCCCCCTTTCCCTTCATGACTGCAGAACGCTCCTCTCAACCTGTCGTTGCTAGCGTCAGGCGGTAAGGCAGGGGGCGCCACTCAATATCCACTCCGGGGCGATACCGGGGCGTTGCGCACTCGAGTGACGTCATGATCTGCCGGTGCAGGAGATCGCGGCGATAAAGTTTAGCGCCGCCGCAAAATGTCTAGTTAAGTTCTCGAGCGGCGCAAACATCGCTGCGCCCGGGTGCTAGCTGCTTTGCGCCCCATTAGCGCCCTCTTAAGGCGCTAACGGGAGGCGCAACCAACTGAATTTTTCCCCCATAGAGTACAAAAGCAAGGAAGTTATGATGAACCTTTATAAAACATTGGTTGGCCTCAACTGGAGTATTGTGTCCAATTGTGGGCACCGCACTTTAGGAATGATGTGAAGGCTTTAGAGAGGGTGCAGAAAAGATTCACAAGAATGGTTCCAGGGATGAGGGACTTCAGTTACGTGGATAGACTGGAGAAGCTGGGGTTGTTCTCCTTAGAGCAGAGAAGATTGAGAGGAGATTTGATAGAGGTGTTTAAAATCACGAGGGGTCTGGACAGAGTAGGTAGAGAGAAACTGTTCCCATTGGCGGAAGGGTCGAGAACCAGAGGACAGAGATTTAAGGTGATTAGCAGAAGAACCAAAGGCGACATGAGGAAAAACTTTTTTACGCGGCGAGTTTTTATGCAGCAGAAGGACGCAGTGGAGGAGCAGGCAGGTCTAGGGGTGGGGGAGATTACGGGGGGGGGAGGGGCGGGATGGTGGTCGCTGGGAGGATAGAGCATGGTCGGGGGTGGGGGCGGTGATTGCGGGGGCAGATCAGGAGGTCAGACAGATCGCGGGGGGTTTACAGGTAAGCTTGTTGGGCCCTAGATGAAGTATTCCCGCTCCTCTTGGCCCACAAGCAGTGCTGTAAAGGCACTTACCTTATGGATCCAGCCCTTCTTGCCTCCTTTTACCTGCCGGGTTTCCCGAGGCCTGGGAAACCTGGCCAACATGAGTTTAAAAATAGAAAGCTTGTAAAATTGGAGGCACGCAGCCTTCTTAAAAACTTTTAATGACCGACCTGCCTCCTGAGAGTAGTTTGGTCACCCGCCTGCGTCCCGCCCTCGTTAAAACCTGAAATAGGCGGGTTGGGTTGGGGTTTAAGGGGATTGACAGGGTAGATGCTGAGAAGATGTTTCCCCTGGCTGGAGTGTCTAGAACCAGGGGGCACAGTCTCAGGATAAGGGGTCGGCCATTCAAGACTGAGATGAGGAGGAATTTCTTCACTCAGAGGGTTGTGAATCTTTGGAATTCTCTGCCCCAGAGGGCTGTGATGCTGAGTTGTTGAGTATATTCAAGGCTGAGATAGATAGATTTTTGGACTCATGGGGAATCGAGGGATATGGAGATCAGGCAGGAAAGTGGAGTTGAGGTCGATGATCAGCCATGATCTTATTGAAAGGCAGAGCAGGCTCGAGGGGCCGTGTGGCGGAGCAGGCTGGAGGGGCCGTACGGCGGAGCAGGCTCGAGGGGCCGTGCGGCGGAGCAGGCTCGAGGGGCCGTGCGGCGGAGCAGGCTCGATGGGCCGTGCGGCGGAGCAGGCTCGAGGGGCCGTGCGGCGGAGCAGGCTCGAGGGGCCGTGCGGCGGAGCAGGCTCGAGGGGCCGTGCGGCGGAGCAGGCTCGAGGGGCCGTGCGGCGGAGCAGGCTCGAGGGGCCGTGCGGCGGAGCAGGCTCGAGGGGCCGTGTGGCGGAGCAGGCTCGAGGGGCCGTGTGGCGGAGCAGGCTGGAGGGGCCGTGTGGCGGAGCAGGCTGGAGGGGCCGTGTGGCCGACTCCTGCTCCTATGTCTTATGTTTCTTATGAGTGGTTAGGATGTGGAATGCACTGCCTGAGAGGGTGGTGGAGGCAGAAACAATCGTGGCTTTCAAAAGGGAACGGGATAAGTACCTGAAGGAAATTTTTTTTCATGATTCCATGACTAAAGGATTTGATAGGGTAGATAGAGAGAAACTATTTCCTCTGGTGGGGGTGAATCCAGAACAAGGGGGCAGAACCTTAAAGTTAGAGCTAGACTGTTCAGGGGTGATGTCAGGAAGCACTTCTTCACACAAAGGGTAGTGGAAATCTGAAACTCTCCGCCCCCAAAAAGCTGTTGAGGCATTAGAACATTTCAAAACTGAGATTGATAGATTTTTGTTGGGGTATTGAGGGATATGGAACCAAGGCGGGTGGATGGAGTTAAGATACAGATCAGCCATGACCTAATTGAATGCCGGAGCAGGCTCGAGGAAATACTCCTCTCCCTATGTTCATATGCTATCACTTAGATAAACTTAGAAATTTATTATTGTGCCACCTTAAAATGAGAGTATGCAGTGCGCACATTTCCATTCAGTTATTAAAAACATGCACCAACTTTCATATCACTGAACTTCCACACACAATTTCTCTCTGCACAGCCACCAACTAAGTTAAAAATAAATGAATAATCACATAAGCTTTAAAATTCAGTAAACACAGATACAGACCAATTTGCTGTTCCATCTTTGGAAAGAGCTGAAATCTGCTGGATTGGCTTGGTACCTCAGAGAATATAACAACTGGGGAATGATTCCCATAATGTCTTCTTTCTTCCCACATTTGGGTCAGAGTTCCTTAATACTGGAGAAAACATGAGTGAACAAAATCATACTGCTGCTGTGGGCTTGCTGCACAGTCTAATTAGTGCGATGGCTTTCGACGTACAAGCTGATGTATCCTAACACATGATTGCAGTAGACTGATCTTTTCAATGAGGGTTGCACACTATGTAAATTCTAGTAACTGCATGGTCAAAGCTCGTCCAACACCACTGATTGCTACGGTACAAATGTAACCAGAATTTTCAAATCAATAGTAAGCCGATTAATACTACACTGACAGATTGTACCTGGCCATTGTTTTACATACGTTATCAGTTACTGAATGGCGAAGTAAAAGCTGTGCTTACAGTGCAACAGTAAAATTGGTGTGAAGGTGTTTTGCTTCAGACTCACATTAAAGTTGTTGTGTAAATCCAGAATTAGGGCCCGATGTTACTCTGGAGTCAGATTGGATCATCATTCTTTGTTTAAACTGCAAAAATTTTAGTTGCTGGTGAGAAGCAAAACTGCTTTCGTTAATAACTATTTTGCATTTTATTTGCTCCCTTGCTGCTGGGCTATAGTTTTAGTGACTATTTTGCTTGTTCTATCCAGCCCGCTGGCCAGATCCACGACCTGGACAGCGGGAATTCAGCGGGAGGAGGCCGCCACCGGGAACTCAGTTAAGTAGTAAGGGGGGTTCTGGACGCGATCGGGGCGGGGGGGGCGCAGGGAGGCAGCCCGGGGCCAGGGAGGACCCAAGGCTTCCCCGTGAGGCCCAGACGAGCACTCCTGCCCCTCCTGGCCCACAGGGACACCTACAATAAAACTTTAAAACTTACGTGGCTGGGCCTCTTCTGGCCCACGAGCCCCTCCCAGCAGGTCTGGCCTGACGGGGAAGCCATCACTGCTCCCCTGCTCAAGCCTCCAACCATAATCGCTGTTCAGGTCCCCCGATGACGCATTCGGGACCGACCTGCATATTTCAAGCAGGACCCTGCTGCCTTCATGTGGGCGTCCCCCTCGCCTGCTCAAAAGAGCACTTTAACATTGGGCTATGGCGGGAAGGCGAGTCACTGTCCTCATTTTAACTGCCCCCCCCCCCCCCCTCGCTCCCGTGGCCAGGTGGGGGAATTGAAACCGGGGCCTAAGTGTGAGCTTTTCAGGAATGCATCAGCTGCATGCCCAGGGCATGGTTTCACTCCAAAAACACAAACATGGTTAAAATTGGTCACCCGTGTTACGTGACTCTCTCTAGTCTGTGTTGGCTGTTCTTTAGAAGCGGCTGAGCCGCCGAGCTATTTGCCAGCTGATTGGTTAACCTATCAGAGATCACCTAGAAGAGGAAGCCTCACATTGGGAAAGATTGACATGTGATGTGTTATAATATATTAATGATCTAGACAAGGGAACTAGATGTAATATCTCCAAGTTTGCAGATGACACAAAGCTGGGTGAGAGTGTGTGCCGTGAGGAGGATGCCGAGAAACTCCAGGATGATTTGGACAGGTTGGGTGATTGGGCAGAAGCATGGCAGATGCAGTATAATGTGGATAAATGCGAGGTTATCCACTTTGGTGTCAAAAACAGAAAGGCAGACTATTATCTGAATGGCAATAGATTGGGAGAAAGTGAAGTGCAACGAGACCTGGGTGTCCTTGTGCACCAGTCGCTGAAGGTAAGCATGCAGGTGCAGCAGGCGGTTAAGAAGGCAAATGATATGTTGGCCTTCATAGCGAGAGGGTTTGAGTACAGGAACAAGGATGTCTTGCTGCAGTTGTACAAGGCCTTGGTGAGACCACACCTTGAGTACTGTGTGCAGTTTTAGTCGCCTTATCTGAGGAAGGATGTTCTTGCCATGGAAGGAGTTCAGCGAAGATTCACAAGGCTGATACCTGGGATGGCAGGAATGACGTATGAGGAGAGATTGGGTCAATTGGGCTTATACTCACTGGAGCTTAGAAGAATGAGAGGGGATCTCATTGAAACTTATAAAATTCTGACAGGACTAGACGGACTAGATGCAGGAAGGATGTTCCCGATGGTCGGGGAGTCCAGAACCAGGGGTCACAGTCTAAGGATAAGGGGTAAGCCATTTAGGACAGAAATGAGGAGGAATTTCTTCACCCAGAGAGTGGTGAACCTGTGGAATTCTCTGCCACAGAAGGCAGTAGAGGCCAATTCATTAAATAGATTCAAGAAGGAGTTGGATATATTTCTTAAGGCTAAAGGGATCAAGGGATATGGGGAGAAAGCAGGGACAGGGTACTGAATTTGGATGATCAGCCATGATCGCATTGAATGGCGGAGCAGGCTAGAGGGGCCGAATGGCCTACTCCTGCTCCTATCTTCTATGTTTCTATGATTCTATGATTCTATAATAACAGTTGATGGAGTCTCCACCAAAATGGTAACCGTAAAGTTTGCCATCATAGTGAAGGTGTCAAATTACAACCCCAAGTAGCAGGGCGTGAGATAACAAGCTGACACGAGACTGTCACTCGAGATGGGAGAGTTGGCAAGCCTGCCCATAAAGCCCAAAATGCATTTAAACCCAAATCTGCCACACATACAAATTCATTCTATATAATTTAATTTTCAATTAGGACCCATCTGCATGGAGATTAGATAAGCCAGCACAATGTACTGCTCAAATAGCAGGCCTTAATGAATCAGTTTGATGAGAGGAAGTGGACCACACAGCGTGTTGCCTTGCTAATTGTAGGATGGCAGGCGTGGATGGAATTCACGCTGAATTCAAAAAAAAAACCTGCTGTGGGTGAGGATGGAGAGCAGAGTCAGGATCCACCGACTTACCTGCGAGCTTCACTTCTGAGGCTGGTGAATAGGATTCTGTTTGAGGCACACACGCACTCAGAGTTTCAGAGTTCAGGTTTGGTTTCTTGCCACAAGAAGGGGATCCTATTGAGCCCAAAAAACTACCAAGGAATCTCACTGATATAAGTGCCTCTTAAGGCAATCCTTCCGATTGTCCCAGCCTGCATATCAGATGCTTTGGCGTCCCATGGAGTAACCAGAAAGGAACAGGCTAGATTTGGTTTTCATGAAGAATATACAGGACAGGTGGTGGTTTGTAGACCACTCGGTGTTGTAAGGTGTAAAGTAAACCCATTACATTGCTTTTATTGATTGTCAAAAACCTTTTAACCCAGTGCCTCACACGGCCTCGTGATGAAGCTGAAAGCTATGGGAGTACACGGCCAAATCTTGGTTTTATTCAGGACATGTACTCCAGCTCCAAAATATTTCTAAGGGTAGATGATGAACTCGCTGAACTTCTGGCCAGAATTTTGCCAGCGCTCAGAGGGCGGGTTCGGAGGCGGGTCCGCTGTCAAAATCGAAAAGGTTGACAGCGGGTCGGGATCACACTGTCAACCCGCCTCCATGTCAGTTTCATAAGAAATAAGAGCAGGAGTGGGCCATACGGCCCCTCGAGCCTGCTCCACCATTCAATAAGATCATGGCTGATCATCGACCTCAACTCCACTTTCCCGCCCGATCTCCATATCCCTTGATTCCCCTAGAGTCCAAGAATCTATCAATCTCAGCCTTGAATATACTCAAAGACTCAGCATCCACAGCCCTCTGGGGTAGAGAATTCCAAAGATTCACCACCCTCTAAGTGAAGAAATTCTTCCTCATCTCAGTCTTAAATGGCCGTCCCCTTATCCTGAGACTATGCCCCCTAGTTCTAGACACTCCAGCCAAGGGAAACAGCATCTCAGCATCTACCCTGTCAATCCCCTTCAGAATCTTGTATATTTCAATGAGATCACCTCTCATTCTTCTAAACTCCAGAGAGTACAGGCCCATTCTACACAATCTCTCATCACAGGACAGCCCTCTCATCCCAGGAATCAATCTAGTGAACCTTTGTTGCACCGCCTCCAAGGCAAGTATATTCTTCCTTAGATAAGGAGACCAAAACTGTGCGCAGTACTCCAGGTGTGGTCTCACCAAGACCTAGTACAATTGTAGCAAGACTTCCTTACTCTTATACTCCAACCCCCTTGCAATAAAGGCCAACATACTATTTGCCTTCCTTATTGCTTGCTGTACCTGCATGCTAGCATTCTGTGTTTCTTGCACGAGAACACCCAAATCTCTCTGAACGCTAACATTTGAAAGTTTCTCACCATTTAAAAAATATTCTGCTTTTCTATTCTTCCTACCAAAGTGAATAACCTCACATTTCCCTACATTATACTCCATCTGCCACCTTACTGCCCACTCACTTAGTCTATCTATATCCCTTTGCAGACTCTTTGTGTTCTCCTCACTGCTTACTGCCCCACCTAGCTTTGTATCATCAGCAAACTTGGATACATTACACTCGGTCCCTTCAGCTAGCTCATTAATATAGATTGTAAGTACCCTTGAAAAAATCTCACCTTGGTCCTCAGGCACACCAGCATCACCAACAACAACACCAACCTGTTCAGCAATCACCTGATGCTGCACAGGACACAGGGCATCAGCACCCGACTACATTGCTGCTCGGGAGGCCAGGGATGGCCTCACCATGGCCAGATTTACTTCACTTGACGCTGTACACCTTGGCTGCCACATGATGCGCCAGGTTGGCACCACCCCACACCAGTACCATAAAGCATCCCTACAATGCCCAGGCCATTCCTTTCACACTCATCACCAATGCGGGGGGTACCGTTATGTCTCACCATTCACTGCAACTCACTAAGCCAGTTCCAAAGGTGCACACAAATCTGTCCAAGAAGGCAAAGTGTGGAAAATAAAGATTTCATTGTTTGACACCACATCAACAGAAACTTCACATGAACATTGGCTAAAACACACAAGTGCCTACCCTTGTGTGTTGTTAGTTGATATGATTGGATGAGGATGAAGGTGAGTGTGAGGGGTGGCTAGTGAGATGGGGAAGTGATAATGTAGATAGAGAGGGATGGGTGGAGGTGCAAGGTAAGTTGGTGTGAGTAAGGATGTGCAGGAGTAGGGTAGGGAAGGCAGAGTGATGGGGATGTGATGAGAGGCACAGCAGGATGAGGTTGAGTGTGGCTTTGCAGTAACGTTTCGTGATCTACTGAGATCATTGAAAGGTTTGCGACACTGCAGCCTGGTCCTCCTGACCACAACCCTGCTTGTGTCCTCCTGTGCAATGTGCAACCAGGCTGCGTTGGTGTCCTGGGCAGGTCTCTTCCACCCATGGGAAGGGAAGAGAACCTCCCTGCGTGCTGTGACTCCCTCCATAAGCATATGGAGGGAGTCATGGGAGAGCCTGGGTGCAGCCATGCACCTTTGTGCAGTGATTGTCAGTGTTTGCAGCACCTCAATGCTGTAGAACACTGACAGCACAACTGTCAAAATGAATGTGGACACGGTCCCTTTAAGGAAACCGGCTGATGATGCGTCATCAAATGATGTCATCAGACCCGCTTCCTTTTAATTGGCCGGGAACCTCGCAGGGCAGGACCTAGCAAAGCCAATCAACAGAAAATTCTTCTCACAGTGCGGGATGGAGCCGGGAGCGGGGTCGCAACCCGCCACCGACCTCGGCCGCACTGAGTGCGCCTCGGTAGGCAAAATCGCGGCCTATCTTTCTTGAAAGAGGAGTGAGGCAAGTTTTTTCACTGTCACCCGTTCTATTCTGTGTTGTTATCAATGATGTATGGTCTAAAAATGAATGTAGTTAAAGTGCCCGTTCCAGGCATTTCTAAAAAGATTGCAGTGCTCCTTTTTATGGAAAATATTGTGATGTTGGAGGATGCAGGATCAAGTCAACACCTTGAACAATGACCCAACTAGTGGGATCTGATGCCCAGAGTGCAGTATTATGGTTTTTCATGTCTCAAGAGGAGATCTTGAAGTTATTGATTGGAATACACAAGGAGCAATTCTCCCAATTGTTCATCCATATCAGTATCTGGGAGTCCTATTGGCTACCAAATTCAGCCTAGATATAGTATTGTGGGGTGAAGGGCACTTTGGCCTTTCTCATCTTTGTTCAATGACAACAAAGTCCCAAAGTAGGTTGTTTGCGGTCTAGAAGCATGTGCAAACAGTTCTCTTTCATGGTTCCTAAGCATTAAATTGGAATGGCTTCTTCTGGCCAATGTCAGTGATCCAGGACCAGGCTGTGAGGTAGATTTGTGGCCAAAGGAGGAAACGGCTGCAGAGAGGGTGGGCTCTGGTGTTCATTGACCTGTCACTGAGTACACTGGAGCCAGTCAGCCTCACAGCAGGCACACCTCTTTGCCAAAGGCCCTTACATGATGACCTGAATTAAGTAGTGGTGGTGAGTAAAAACCTGGTTCATGGCATTGGACTTGGATGTCCACCATGCAACTCATGAAGAGGGCTCAACCCTGCACTTATCAATTCTCTGGAGACTATCCACCTTGGAGGGAATTAAGTGATGTCTCTTTGGGGTTGAGGTGGCTCGAAGTTGACACAACTGGCAATAGAAGTGTAGAGCTAAGTCAAATTTCTGTGACAGACCAATACCTACACCAGGTAAGACCACAGTTCTGGTTCACTAGTCGAAGCTGGAGAAATAGGCCTATCATTGGAGACTGGGACTCTTCGCACTCAGCCCCAGATAACTCTACAAGACAATGTCCCAATGGGTGGAGTGGTTCTGCCTGGACAACAGTGACGCATGTACCAGTGTTCTCTGTGGGGTAAACAGCTTCAGAATTACCCCTGTGGACACTTTGGGCTCCCTAAGTCTTGGCTTTACCAACTTGTGCCTAAGCTTTTCTGGAATTGAGTAAGTAGGATGAGTCTCTGTGTGCACTCCAAATACAAACTCTAACTGTGTGGATTTCTCAGTAGAATGCTTGAAGATTTTTAAACATGTAGGCAGAGACCCTCATCACATTTAAAAAGTGCTTGGATGAGCACTTGAAGAGCCGTAACCTACAGTGCTATGGACCTAGTGCTGGAAGGTGGGATTAGGCTGGATAGCTCTTTTCTGACCGGCATGGACACGATGGGCTGAATGTGTCGTAATTTTTCTATGATTCTATGATGATAGGTTTCCTCAATGTCAAACAACCATATGACCATTTGGAAGTCCCACTCCTTATTGCGATATAGTGATCTCTGCTGAAACATGCCCTCCTTGGGTAAAAATGTCACATTGAGGCCCTAGAAAGGGAGAGTTAAATAAATAGTGATTCTTGGATTGTGGTTGCTATTTTATTACGGAGTGATTATTTGCACCGCATTTTTGGTTCTCTCTGTGCATACGCGCCCGTTGGGTACTGCGCATGGGCACTTGATCCAGGGTCGTGCATGCGCAGTACCCAATGGTGCGGCGGCCTAAACCGCCATGCTTTCCTCGGCTCCGTGCAGAGAAGGTCAGGGGATTTGTTTGTGGCCGGGGGGAAGAGCGGATCGGAGGGGGCAGGAGAGGTTCGAGGGGGGAGGAGAGAATCGAGGGGGGAGGAGAGGATTGAGGGGGGAGGAGAGGATCGAGGGGGGAGGAGAGGATCGAGGGGGGAGAGAGGATCGGAGGGGGGAGAGAGAGGATCAGAGGGGGGAGGAGAGGATCGGAGGGGGAGGGGGAGGAGAGGATCGAGGGGGGGAGGAGGAGCAAAGGGGGAGGAAAGGATCAAAGGGGGGAGAGAGGATCGGAGGGGGGAGAGAGAGGATCGGAGGGGGGAGGAGAGGATCGAGGGGGGGAGGAGAGGATCGAGGGGGGGAGGAGAGGATCGAGGGGGGGAGGAGAGGATCGAGGGGGGGAGGAGGAGCAAAGGGGGAGGAGAGGATCAAAGGGGGGAGAGAGGATCGGAGGGGGGAGAGAGAGGATCGGAGGGGGGAGGAGAGGATCGAGGGGGGGAGGAGAGGATCGAGGGGGGGAGGAGGTCAGGAGCTCAGGGTGGGGGGAGAGCACGGAGAGAACAGTGGGGATGGGGGAAGAACGTGATCCAGGTCTAAATGTGGGGGGGGGACGATAGCGAGAACATGATCCAGATGGGAAGACGGATCACGTTCTCCCCCCTCCGTTAGAAGTGGATCACGTTCTTCCAACCCCACCCCCTTTACACCCGCCCCACGTTCTCCCTCTCCTCCCCCAAGACCTGGTTGATTTCTCCGAAAGCGCGGCGCATGTGCGGCAAGTGACATCTTTGGATTGGACGAAACCCGGAAGTCACGACACTGTCACTATTCACTTCATGCCCGATAAACCTGTTAATAGCCTGTGACCCTCACACAATGCCCCATCTATGGCAGGGTGGTGAGAAGGTGGGGGAGAAGATCAGGAACTTGTTGTGGGGTGAAGGTAAGGAACTTGTCTGGCAAAACAAATGCATCAGAAATAACTGTCCAGATTTGTTCCTGATACCTCGATTGTAGGGGAGGGACTTGTTATTTTTAAAACCTTTTTCTTAGGTCCTTGAAATGTTGATGCCTTGAGGGTTTGGCTGCACTGCAGCATGACATTGTTTGATTTCTTCCTTTTCCTATTTCATGCAATTAGCTCAGATAATGTTTGCCACTATAAGCTCGACTACTCCCATCCTCTGCCCTCTGTTACTTGAAAAGTAGGTTAATCCCATCTGAGACTTTTGCTTTATCATTTCTTTCTCGAGATGAAACGGGAAATTTTTATTCCTGATATACAAATAATTCTACATTACCCGACAGATGCGCGAGTGAAATCAGCTGATCTAAGCTCTCAATAAGGCTTTGAGCAAAATGTTCCTCACGCATATTATTTAACACATCAGCTTGACGTCTTTTAAAGTGATTGCTTTTCTGCAGGCTAATCTGGGATCTCAGCCAACTGCTTAGTTGCACAAGATCTGAAGAATAATCAACAGAAAATTGTTGATGTGACTTCGTGTAAGCTAAATGGATGGGAGAGGAATGAAGATGAAAAGATAGACATGCCACTCCTGAATCCCTATATATTTAAATGCTGGGTAGAAACGGTGGGTTGAGAAAAGATACGGGCGTCACATTATGATGATAGAGAGCTATCTTATTGTGAATGAGATTTCCTGCAGTGTCTACATTAAATTAACACTGATTGTACGATGTTATTACATAGAAACATAGAAACATAGAAGATAGGAGCAGGAGTAGGCCATTCGGCCCCTCAAGCCTGCTCCGCCATTCAATGAGATCATGGCTGATCATCCAAATTCAGTACCCTGTCCCTGCCTTCTCCCCATATCCCTTGATCCCTTTAGCTTTAAGAAATATATCTAACTCATTCTTGAAAATATTTAATGACTTGGCCTCAACTACCTTCTGTGGTAGAGAATTCCACAGGTTCACCACTCTCTGGGTACGTTCTCTAAATTGGGGACTTTTAAAGAGGCAACAGATGAGATAGTAGAGGCGGCTAATACCAAGTTTAGCCACACCCGCAGATTTTATAACATTACAAGGTGTGTTCTCCATATCGCAGCTGAAGATACAACAACGAGGTCTGACTAGGATCAGCCCACTCTTCTGAGTTAGAAATAATCATACAACAATTAATACTCACATTTCAGTGTATATATATATTTATGTATTTCAAAAATAGGTATAGATTCAGTGTTTTTAGCAATAGCTGATGCAATTATATCTTTACAAAAATACTCTTTTGGATGAGACATTAAACTAATCTGTCTTTCGTGTGCCTTTACCTACTCTAGTGCTCCTACGCAGTGCTCCCCCAGTGGCTGCAGCATGGCTGGTGGAAGGCTGCTGACTTTCAGTGTGGGAGACGACAGATGGCCTTGCAGGATGACCTCGACCAGTTCTGGGCCTAGAAGGCCCGGTTGTAGACTGCACCACCTCGGCATGGGCGGCAGCAGTCTGGGCTGGCTGGATGACTGGCAAGAGCAATGGCGGAGTGGTAGTGGTGGGAGTAGGAATGCTGTCATCCTGAGAGAGGACAGCAGGTTCTTGCTCCACAGACCCACTGCCACTCCCCCGGGGCAGCACCTCAACATTCCTAGCAATCTGTTGGAGGACAGATTGCTGGCCTGCTGTGATACCCTGCAAACCCCTTTCGAGACTCATAAACCCAGCGATGATGGCAGCAGTCTGAGCTTGCGTGGCAGCAAGCTGAGCCTGCAGGAGAGCAGTCTGCGCTTCCACTGCACGACATTGGGTCACTTCCGCCTGTGCTGCAAGAATGCCCATCACACCCAGCATCATCCGTGGGTCCACAAGGTCTCTCCTGGAGTTGTCCATCATTTCCATCCTGGAAATCATGAGCTCTAAGCTCTGTGCAAAGCCCCGTGCAATGTTGGAGCCGGACTCCTCCATGCTCCCTGACACTGACAAGAGGCTCTCTGGCAGCCTTGCCCTTGCACCTAGGATTTACGTGTGTGTGCCCATCACCCTTCTTCTGAAGGCCGGCCCATCGAGTCCTGAATATCTGAATCATGTGCCGCAGAACTCATGCACGAACTCGCCCTCCAGGGAGCTGGCACCCGAGCTACCTTTTCCCCCTGGGCTTGCTGCAGCCCAGTCTTGCCCGGTGCCTCACCATGTGCAGATCCCGCCTCTACACTACCCTCTAAAGTCCGCACAGTGCCAGTTTCTGAGCTGGTGTCTGTGAGTGTCAAATGCAGTGACGATGTCTCGACTTCGTCTCTTCCATCAGTTTGCTGATGATAAAGGATAGGCTGGCCTGCTGGCAGTTCTTGGGTATCTGAAAGCAGAAAGGCACAAGGGTCAGGTTGTGGTGAAGGGATGGGGGTGGGGTAAAGCAAGATATCCATGGATACACCATCAGCAGCTTGTAAGTGAGAAGAGATTGTGGGATGAAGAGGAAGTGGGATGTGAGAAGGAGGATTAGGTGTGACCATACTGTCATCAGCAATGGTTTCAACCAAGTGGCAGCTGTGGCTCAGTGGGCAGCACACTCGCCGCTGAGTCAGAAGGTTGTGGGTTCAAATCCCACTCCAGGGACTTGAGTACAGAAAGCTAGGCTGACACTCCAGTGCAGTGCTGAGGGAGTGCTGCACTGTCAGAGGTGCTGTCTTTCAGATGAGACGTTAAAGCGAGGCCCCGTCTGCTCTCTCAGGTGGATGTAAAAGATCCCATGGCACTATTTCGAAGAAGAGCAGGGGAGTTATCCCCAGTGTCCTAGCCAATATATATCCCTCAACTAACATCACTAAAATAGATTATCTGATCATTATCACATTGCTGTTTGTGGGAGCTTGCTGTGCACAACTTGGCTGGTGTCTGTGAGTGTCAAATGCACTGTTTCCGACATTACAACAGTGACTATACTTCATTGGCTGTAAAGTGCTTTGGGACACTGGTGGTCGTGAGAGGTGCTACAGAAATGCAAGTCTTCTCCACTGGCCACGGACTCTGTCACTGCCCCTCTAATGATTTCAAGGACAGATTCCTCGACTTCCATTAGGTTCTCAATTGTGGCTTGGCTGCCTCCTGTTTGTTATTGCTCCCTTCTGTTGTGAGCCACCTTGGCCTGCAAGAGAAAGGGAAGTGTGTCAGTGAGTGTGGTGCAATGTGTTTGGGTGATGTGCCTGCCATAGTTAAATAGGTGTGCAAGGTGTGAGTGTTGCAGCAGCGAGGGTGAAGTGAAGCCGTGAATGGTGATAGCTAGAGATTGCTGGTCGGTGAGTGATGGGGGTGTGGTGTGTGAGGCTTGTGGTGCAGATGGTGGGATGTGGCATTTGCTGAAGCCGTCACTCACCTTGACCTGCCGTGTGAGGTCATTAAACTTTGTGCGGCACTGGATCCAGGTCCTTGGGACAACAATGCTGGCCATGACTGATTCTGGAATCTCTTCCCATAACCTTCTGATGATGACCATGGATGCCCGCTTGCCTCCCTGCGGGTACAGGACAGCACACCTTCGTTGGACCCCCATGACCAAGGCCTCCAGTGCAGCATCTGTAAATCTTCTAGCTCGTTCTCTAAATTCTCTACCCCATAGGGCTGTGGAGGCTCAGTCGATGAGTATATTCAAGACAGAGATCGATAGATTTTTGGATATTAAGGGAATCAAGGGATATGGGGATAGTGCAGGAAAGTGGAGATGAGGTAAAAGATCAGCCATGATCTTCTTGAATGGTGGAGCAGGCTCGAGGGGCCAAATGGCCCACTCTTGCTCCTATTTCTTATGTTCTTATGTCTAAGTAATGGAGAGAGCCTAGGCCAAACTTTATTGGCCATTAGACTGCTCCCGATGTTGCTCCCCCCTCCCCCCACTCGTTGAGTGCTAAGCCAATCAGCAGCGTGTTTAGCACTGAGCTCAACGCTCCAATCATGTTAATGAGCAGGCAGCATGAATTTTGTGTGCTGCCTGCACCACTTCGAACCGGCGAAGGCAAATCGCGCTGGCCAGTGCCACCACCCGTTTTCGGGCCTTACCCAATTTCTTGGCCAATAAGTTATGTTTTGTTCAGAAGTCACCATTGTTCTTATACTTATTGTATATATTTAGTAGAATTTTCTCCCAACACCATGAAGACACATTTGCTTTTGTACTGTAGAAAAAATTGGTATTTTCACATATTCTAGCTCTCAACAGCAGTCTTCGACAGAACAACCCTGGCAATTTAACAGGGCTCTTAAAAATGAAAAGATCCAGTTTATTGTGTAACAATAGAACCAGAAAAGGTCATGTTTTCCCACATAGTCCTGTTCATAATCATATACTCAAAACAATTATAAATATTGTTTGGAAAGATACAATGAATGATGAGTTTTTGCAATACTGTTCAAATACCATATTTGGTACAGTGCTCCTTAATATGCTAAATAAGCAGTAAGCTTGCAACTTGTGATTCTACTTAGAACAGCATAACAAATATTCCTGAACACACTGCAGCAATGTAGGCATGACGCACTTCTCTGGGAGAAGATGTACAAACAGCAATGTAGAATTTTCTCTGCTGTTTACTGTGGTGTAGATTGACAGCATGTTTACTGTCCATTGATGCTCCAATGCACTTCAACTCCCTGCCCCACCTTTCATTGCACGCTGTCCAAGTTCACTGTAAATCTAGTAGAAGCCCTCTTCACCAGAAGAAAGCTCACACCTTGAGGCCAGTGTTTCGGAGTAGATCATGCCTCTCAAAAGGGCGCAGTTAGTTTTTGCATACTCCAGAGCCCTTGACATTTCACAGCTCTCGGGCCGTAATGAAGCAGTTGCTGGCAGGCTGGGGTGGAAGAGAAAATCTGCCGGGGTGTCAAAACAGGCTGCCGATTCGCGACCGCCCAAGAACAATTTCATCCCCACTTATTCCGTTTTCTACAGAAAATCGGTGAGGTTACACTACAAATATTAGGACTGATTTTCCAAACGCGCCACTCCCAGCACGGCGTCTCACTCACTGGCAGTGCATCGGGATCACACCTGCAATTTTCCAACATGTGCTGAAGGGCTAAGGCTCCACATTCAGAAAATTAATCCTTTTGTGCGCACTTCAATCGCCTGCCTTCAAAGAGCATTCAGACATTGAGGGGTTCAGAGACCTTAGCAGCAGAATAATATATTGTACTTTACATGGTAC
Organism: Squalus acanthias; assembly: GCA_030390025.1. Taxonomy (NCBI): domain Eukaryota; kingdom Metazoa; phylum Chordata; class Chondrichthyes; order Squaliformes; family Squalidae; genus Squalus; species Squalus acanthias. The sequence goes on from CM059433.1 coordinate 4,471,469, forward strand.
AGTTCTCTTGTCTGTGTATATAGAATTTGGTACGCTTTGGCACACTTCAAATGTTAAACTTTGTCACATATGCAGATTTTTGAGTCACACTTTTTTGAAAAAAATGAAAATATTAAAAAAAAGCAAGCCAATCATTTCCTACTGGTTTCACCTAACCTCCAATTGCCGAACAGCAATCAGTACTAATTAACTGCACACAGATACCGCAATATAACAGTGTATTCTCCAACTTACCACAAGCAGCAACATAATAGATCAGCTAGTTTTATATAATATTTGCAATCTTTAAAAATAATCAGACTCCCGAGGATTTTCCACATCTGTGCTCGTCAGCCTGTGCTTCTGCCAATGGGCAGAAAATCATGGGCTGCCAAACATAGAAGGAGAAAACCCCAGCCCCTCAACGTTATTATCTTCTGACACTAGCACATGAATTAAAATATAAAAGGGGAAGGGGGAAGGGCTGTGACACCATTACTTATATTAAATAATATTTGTCATGGATTATCATCCAAAGTGTCAGCTGTGGCTCAGTGGGTAGCACACTCACCTCTGAGTCAGAAGGTTGTGGGTTCAAGTCCCACTCCAGGGACTTGAACACATAAAGCTAGGCTGACACTCCAGTGCAGTGCTGAGGGAGCGCTGCACTGTCGGAGGTGCCGTCTTTCGGATGAGACGTTAAACCGAGGCCCTGTCTGCCCTCTCGGTTAGACGTGAAAGATCCTATGCCATTATTTTGAAGAAGAACAGAGGAGTTATCCTCGGTGTCCTAGTCAATATTTATCCCTCAATCAACATCTAAAACAGTTTATCTGGTCATTATCACATTGCTGTTTGTGGGAGCTTGCTGTACGCAAATTGGCTGCCGCGTTTCCTACATTACAACAGTGACTGCATTTCAAAAGTACTTCATTGGCTGTAAAGCGCTTTGAGACGTCCGGTGGTTGTGAAAGGCGCCATATAAATGCAAGTCTTTCTTTTCTTTCAAATGTATAGCTGGCAATTTTTGGCATTTTGAATCCAACATCCTGATGTCCAGCCTAGCTCCGCTCAGCCTTCCCATCACCCCACTAACAAGTTCAACTCCACCTTCCCAGCTAGTGCAGTATTGGCTCTATTTACCCAGCCGTGTGAGCAAGGACTGCTCGTTCAGATCACTGTGACAGAGGGGTAGGCAGAGGTCCACACGCGCACATTCAAACATGTTTGGGGAGCAGCTCACCAATCTTTAATTGCTGTTGAGATTTTTATTCATTGAGAAGTGCTGACAAGAGATTCTTTGCAATCTTTCAAACGTGAATGGCAATATAGCAGGTGCTAAAGTATGTTTTTAATCTAATAATTTAGATCTTCATGAGGCTTCTCACTGCTTGCTTTAACACAGCAGTGATGCTCATCATTATTGGGGTGAGACTATCTCGTCCAGGTGGTCTCTCAACTAGTGACCAGATGATCCCTGGTGCTACTCGATGAAAGGCAGGGGAGTTCTCCCAGTGTCCTGACCAACATTTATTCATCAATCAATGCCACTAAGAAAAAAAAAAGTTTATCTGGTCATTTATCTCATTGCTGTTTGTGGGAGCTTGCTGTGCACACATTGGCTGTCAAATTTGCCTACATTACAACAGTAGCTGCACTTCAAAAAAGTAATTCATTGGTTCTGAAGTACTTTGGATGTCCTGGAAAATGCTATAAATGCAAGGGTTTTTTTTCAGTTTCATACAACTGCAGTTTTAGCACCAGGTCAGAATATTGAAAGTGACTCTTTTGTTCAAATCCTTGCTGTGGAAGAATGGTCAAAAAAATCCTGAAATGTGACAACCGCAAACATCTTTTTGCACCTTTCGCCGCAATCTCTCCGAAGGCAGGCCAAGTTAACAACAGCTTGTGAGATCAGCAGGTTTCTGTGTTTTTCTGTATTTGTTGAGTTTGTCGGCTATTATTTAAACAAAATTGTAAAAAACGTTCTCTACAATTATAGCAAAGTTTTGCTTCGGGTAACTGCCACTGCCTTTTGTATTCGGGACCCAGGATCCTTGGGAGTGTGTTAATAATTGCAGGAGGTTCCCACCACACAGAAAAGCTTGAAAGACCCCTGCATAGACTGAGATGGGAAGATTTCCACTGTGCTTTATGTACCAAATCATAAACCCCTCTATACACATATAAAGAACTATTTGATTACACAAAGCACACAAAGGAAAGCTTCCCCTAATATCTTTATTTTTGCTTTACAACATAACATAGGGCAGCAAACGTGAACTGTATTATGCAGGGCAGGTGAAAAGGGATCGAATGCTTTTGAATATTTTTGGGGGGGACGGAAGAAGCTTCACATGGAACTTTTCCTTCGGCTTTGAACTCGACTAATATTTCAGTCCTGAATTAGCGCCAGCTCAGGTATGGTGTACGCCTATTAAAGTGCGTGTCTATAACTGTCTGGCTGCTGGTCTAATTTCCGCCCTTCCCCCCAGAGCATGCTGTGCAGCAGCTGACACATCCAGTCACCACACATTTAACCCAAGCCTCGCAGCGGCTGATTGAGGAGCGGTTTTGACAGTGGCTTCACCTCCCGTGGTGTTGAGAATGCTCAAACTCATTTCACTTCTGACCTTTAGAGGGACATTGCTGTCCTGTTGGGGGGGATTAACAGGCAGCACAATTAGATTTAACAGCCTCGAACAGCCTAAGGTGTTCTCATCGCAACTGCACCACCTCAACTCCATATGGGATACCGACCGGTGTTGCAAGAATGATTTTCCTAGAAAAGGTCATCCTCATCTGCCAGCTTGAATTTGCATGATGTTCTACACTTTGGGGCGGTTGGAAGCCTCTGTCTGAAGACAGTGATGCTGTAAAGATCACACTGGCCCATTTATTAACGAGCAGACTTTGCAGCTCGCTGACTTCAAGTGAAATTCTCTAAGACCCGGTTCCACCGGCAGGGCCTTGCACGCAGTGCGAGTCTTATTGTAAAAACACACCGGCAGTGCCAATGAAATTTCCCAATAGGCCGCCCACTGAATCTGGCACCCTGCTGGAGGGGGGGGGGTCTTGGAAATAGCACCCTTCAAGCCAAAGATTTATAGATTCCCTTATAGATGGAAAACTGGTGGAGCTTTATCGCCCATGTTACGGCAGAACATTAGTGGCACAATAGGCCACGGTGTCCCCGCAGCTGGGGTGGTAAAATATATTTTTTAAATTAGTCAAGGTCCCTATTTCTGACTGCTTTCTAGTAACGCCTGATGGCAAATGTGTATCTGTGAGTGTGTGTGTGTGTGTGTCTGTGTCTGTCTGTGAGTGTGTGTGTGTGTGTGTGTGTGTCTGTGTGTGTGTGAGTGTGTGTGTGTGTCTGAGTGTGTGTGTGTGTCTGTGTGTGTGTGTCTGTGAGTGTGTGTGTGTCTGAGTGTGAGTGTGTGTGTGTCTGTGAGTGTGTGTGTCTGAGTGTGAGTGTGTGTGTGTCTGTGAGTGTGTGTCTGTGAGTGTGTGTGTGTGAGTGTGTGTATCTGTGAGTGTGTGCGTGAGTGTGAGTGTGTGTCTGTGAGTGTGTGTGTGTGAGTGAGTGTGAGTGTGTGTGTGTGTGAGTGTGTGTGTGTCTGTGAGTGTGTGTCTGTGAGTGTGTGTGTGTGTGTGTGTCTCAGTGTGTGTCTGTGTGTGTGTGTGTCTGTGAGTGTGTGTGTCTGTGAGTGTGTGTGTGTGTCTGTGAGTGTGTGTGTGTGTGTGAGTGTGTGAGTGTGTGTGTGTGTCTGAGTGTGTGTGTGTCTGTGAGTGTGTGTGTGTGTGTCTGAGTGTGTGTCTGTGTGTGTGTGTGTCTGTGAGTGTGTGTGTCTGTGAGTGTGTGTGTGTGTCTGTGAGTGTGTGTGTGTGTCTGAGTGTGTGTGTGTCTGTGTGTGTCTGTGTCTGTGAGTGTGTGTGTGTCTGTGAGTGTGTGTGTGTCTGTGAGTGTGTGTGTCTGAGTGTGTGTCTGTCTGTGTGTGTGTGTGTCTGTGAGTGTGTGTGTGTCTGTGTGTGTGTGTGTCTGAGTGTGTGTGTGTGTGTCTGTGAGTGTGTGTGTGTGTCTGTGAGTGTGTGTCTGAGTGTGTGTGTGTCTGTGAGTGTGTGTGTCTGTGAGTGTGTGTGTGTGTGAGTGTGTGTGTCTGTGTGTGTGTGTCTGTGAGTGTGTGTGTGTGTGTCTGTGAGTGTGTGTGTCTGAGTGTGTGTGTGTCTGAGTGTGTGTGTCTGAGTGTGTGTGTCTGAGTGTGTGTGTGTCTGAGTGTGTGTGTGTCTGTGTGTGTGTGTCTGAGTGTGTGTGTCTGTGAGTGTGTGTGTGTCTGTGAGTGTGTGTGTGTGTGTCTGAGTGTGTGTGTCTGAGTGTGTGTGTGTGTCTGTGTGTGTGTCTGTGTGTGTGTGTCTGTGTGTGTCTGTGAGTGTGTGTGTGTGTGTGTCTGTGAGTGTGTGTGTGTGTGTCTGAGTGTGTGTGTGTGTCTGTGTGTGTCTGAGTGTGTGTGTCTGAGTGTGTGTGTGTCTGAGTGTGTGTGTCTGAGTGTGTGTGAGTGTGTGTGTCTGAGTGTGTGTGTGTCTGTGTGTGTGTGTGTGTGTGTGTGTCTGAGTGTGTGTGTGTGTGTGTGTGTCTGTGTGTCTGTGAGTGTGTGTCTGTGAGTGTGTGTGTGTGAGTGTGTGTATCTGTGAGTGTGTGTGTGAGTGTGAGTGTGTGTCTGTGAGTGTGTGTGTGTGTGTGTGTGTGTCTGTGAGTGTGTGTCTGTGAGTGTGTGTGTGTGAGTGTGTGTATCTGTGAGTGTGTGTGTGAGTGTGAGTGTGTGTCTGTGAGTGTGTGTGTGTGTGTGAGTGTGTGTGTGTCTGTGAGTGTGTGTGTGTGTGTCTGTGAGTGTGTGTGTGTGTGTGTGTCTGAGTGTGTGTCTGTGTGTGTGTGTGTGTGTGTGTCTGTGAGTGTGTGTGTCTGTGAGTGTGTGTGTGTGTCTGAGTGTGTGTGTGTCTGTGAGTGTGTGTGTGTGTGTGTCTGAGTGTGTGTCTGTGTGTGTGTGTGTCTGTGAGTGTGTGTGTCTGTGAGTGTGTGTGTGTGTCTGTGAGTGTGTGTGTGTGTCTGAGTGTGTGTGTCTGTGTGTGTCTGTGTCTGTGAGTGTGTGTGTGTCTGTGAGTGTGTGTGTGTCTGTGAGTGTGTGTGTCTGTCTGTGTGTGTGTGTGTCTGTGAGTGTGTGTGTGTGTGTGTCTGTGTGTGTGTGTGTGTCTGAGTGTGTGTGTGTGTGTCTGTGAGTGTGTGTCTGAGTGTGTGTGTGTGTCTGTGAGTGTGTGTGTCTGTGAGTGTGTGTCTGTGTGTGTGTGTGTGTGAGTGTGTGTGTCTGAGTGTGTGTGTGTGTCTGTGAGTGTGTGTGTGTGTGTCTGTGAGTGTGTGTGTCTGAGTGTGTGTGTGTCTGAGTGTGTGTGTCTGAGTGTGTGTGTGTCTGAGTGTGTGTGTGTCTGAGTGTGTGTGTCTGTGAGCGTGTGTGTGTCTGTGAGTGTGTGTGTGTGTGTCTGAGTGTGTGTGTCTGAGTGTGTGTGTGTGTCTGTGTGTGTGTCTGTGTGTGTGTGTCTGTGTGTGTCTGTGAGTGTGTGTGTGTGTGTGTGTCTGTGAGTGTGTGTGTGTGTGTCTGAGTGTGTGTGTCTGAGTGTGTGTGTGTGTGTCTGAGTGTGTGTGTGTGTCTGAGTGTGTGTGTCTGAGTGTGTGTCTGAGTGTGTGTGTGTGTGCGTCTGTGTGTGTGCGTCTGTGTGTGTGTGTCTGAGTGTGTGTGTCTGTGAGTGTGTGTGTGTGTGTCTGAGTGTGTGTGTGTCTGAGTGTGTGTGTGTGTGTCTGAGTGTGTGTGTCTGAGTGTGTGTGTGTGTGTCTGAGTGTGTGTGTGTGTGTCTGTGTGTGTGTGTCTGTGTGTGTGTGTCTGAGTGTGTGTGTCTGTGAGTGTGTGTGTGTGTGTGTCTGAGTGTGTGTGTCTGTGTGTGTGTGTCTGTGAGTGTGTGTGTGTGTGTGTGTGTCTGAGTGTGTGTGTGTGTGTCTGAGTGTGTGTGTGTGTGTCTGAGTGTGTGTGAGTGTGTCTGTGAGTGTGTGAGTGTGTCTGTGAGTGTGTGTGTGTGAGTGTGTCTGTGAGTGTGTGTGTGTGAGTGTGTGAGTGTGTCTGTGAGTGTGTGTGAGTGTGTCTGTGAGTGTGTGTCTGTGAGTGTGTGTGTGTGTGTCTGAGTGTGTGTGTGTGTGTCTGAGTGTGTGTGTGTGTGTCTGAGTGTGTGTGTGTGTGTGTCAGTGTGTGTGTGTGTCTGTGAGTGTGTGAGTGTGTGTCTGTGAGTGTGTGTGTGTGAGTGTGTGTATCTGTGAGGGTGTGTGTGAGTGTGAGTGTGTGTCTGTGAGTGTGTGTGTGTGAGTGAGTGTGAGTGTGTGTGTGTGTGTGTGTGTGTGTGTGAGTGTGTGTGTGTGTGAGTGTGTGTGTGAGTGTGTGTGTGTCTGTGAGTGTGTGTGTGTGTGTCTGTGAGTGTGTGTGTGTGTGTCTGAGTGTGTGTGTGTGTGAGTGTGTGTGTGAGTGTGTGTGTGTCTGTGAGTGTGTGTGTGTGTGTCTGTGAGTGTGTGTGTGTGTGTGTGTCTGAGTGTGTGTCTGTGTGTGTGTGTGTCTGTGAGTGTGTGTGTGTGTCTGAGTGTGTGTCTGTGTGTGTGTGTGTCTGTGAGTGTGTGTGTCTGTGAGTGTGTGTGTGTGTCTGTGAGTGTGTGTGTGTGTCTGAGTGTGTGTGTGTCTGTGTCTGTGAGTGTGTGTGTGTCTGTGAGTGTGTGTGTGTCTGTGAGTGTGTGTGTGTCTGTGAGTGTGTGTGTCTGAGTGTGTGTCTGTCTGTGTGTGTGTGTGTCTGTGAGTGTGTGTGTGTGTCTGTGAGTGTGTGTGTGTGTCATGTGTGTGGGTGTGTCTGAGTGTGTGTGTGTGTGTCTGTGAGTGTGTGTGTGTGTCTGTGAGTGTGTGTCTGAGTGTGTGTGTGTGTCTGTGAGTGTGTGTGTGAGTGTGTGTGTCTGAGTGTGTGTGTGTGTCTGTGAGTGTGTGTGTGTGTGTCTGTGAGTGTGTGTGTCTGTGAGTGTGTGTGTCTGAGTGTGTGTGTGTCTGAGTGTGTGTGTCTGAGTGTGTGTGTGTCTGAGTGTGTGTGTGTCTGTGTGTGTGTGTCTGTGAGTGTGTGTGTGTCTGTGAGTGTGTGTGTGTGTGTCTGAGTGTGTGTGTCTGAGTGTGTGTGTCTGAGTGTGTGTGTGTGTCTGTGTGTGTGTCTGTGTGTGTGTGTCTGTGTGTGTCTGTGAGTGTGTGTGTGTGTGTGTGTGTGTCTGAGTGTGTGTGTCTGAGTGTGTGTCTGAGTGTGTGTGTGTGAATCTGTGTGTGTGTGTCTGTGTGTGTGTGTCTGAGTGTGTGTGTGTGTGTCTGAGAATGTGTGTGTGTGTCTGAGTGTGTGTGTCTGAGTGTGTGTGTGTGTCTGTGTGTGTGTGTCTGTGTGTGTGTGTCTGAGTGTGTGTGTCTGTGAGTGTGTGTGTGTGTGTGTCTGAGTGTGTGTGTCTGTGTGTGTGTGTCTGAGTGTGTGTGTCTGTGAGTGTGTGTGTGTGTGTGTGTCTGAGTGTGTGTGTGTGTGTGTGTCTGAGTGTGTGTGAGTGTGTCTGTGAGTGTGTGAGTGTGTCTGTGAGTGTGTGTGTGTGAGTGTGTCTGTGAGTGTGTGTGTGTGAGTGTGTGAGTGTGTCTGTGAGTGTGTGTGAGTGTGTCTGTGAGTGTGTGTGTGTGTGTCTGAGTGTGTGTGTGTGTGTCTGAGTGTGTGTGTGTGTGTCTGAGTGTGTGTGTGTGTCTGTGAGTGAGTGTGTGTGAGTGTGTCTGAGTGTGTGTGTGTGTCTGAGTGTGTGTGTGTGTGTCTGAGTGTGTGTGTGTGTGTCTGAGTGTGTGTGTGTGTGTGAGTGTGTGTGTGTGTCTGAGTGTGTGTGTGTGTGTGAGTGTGTGTGTGAGTGAGTGTGTGTGAGTGTGTCTGAGTGTGTGTGTGTGTGTGTCTGAGTGTGTGTGTGTGTGTCTGAGTGTGTGTGTGTGTGTCTGAGTGTGTGTGTGTGTGTCTGTGAGTGTGTGAGTGAGTGTGTGTGAGTGTGTGTGTGAGTGTGTGTCTGAGTGTGTGTGTCTGAGTGTGTGTGTGTGTCTGTGTGTGTGTCTGTGTGTGTGTGTCTGTGTGTGTCTGTGAGTGTGTGTGTGTGTGTGTGTCTGTGAGTGTGTGTGTGTGTGTCTGAGTGTGTGTGTCTGAGTGTGTGTGTGTGTGTCTGAGTGTGTGTGTGTGTCTGAGTGTGTGTGTCTGAGTGTGTGTCTGAGTGTGTGTGTGTGTGCGTCTGTGTGTGTGCGTCTGTGTGTGTGTGTCTGAGTGTGTGTGTCTGTGAGTGTGTGTGTGTGTGTCTGAGTGTGTGTGTGTCTGAGTGTGTGTGTGTGTGTCTGAGTGTGTGTGTCTGAGTGTGTGTGTGTGTGTCTGAGTGTGTGTGTGTGTGTCTGTGTGTGTGTGTCTGTGTGTGTGTGTCTGAGTGTGTGTGTCTGTGAGTGTGTGTGTGTGTGTGTCTGAGTGTGTGTGTCTGTGTGTGTGTGTCTGTGAGTGTGTGTGTGTGTGTGTGTGTCTGAGTGTGTGTGTGTGTGTCTGAGTGTGTGTGTGTGTGTCTGAGTGTGTGTGAGTGTGTCTGTGAGTGTGTGAGTGTGTCTGTGAGTGTGTGTGTGTGAGTGTGTCTGTGAGTGTGTGTGTGTGAGTGTGTGAGTGTGTCTGTGAGTGTGTGTGAGTGTGTCTGTGAGTGTGTGTCTGTGAGTGTGTGTGTGTGTGTCTGAGTGTGTGTGTGTGTGTCTGAGTGTGTGTGTGTGTGTCTGAGTGTGTGTGTGTGTGTGTCAGTGTGTGTGTGTGTCTGTGAGTGTGTGAGTGTGTGTCTGTGAGTGTGTGTGTGTGAGTGTGTGTATCTGTGAGGGTGTGTGTGAGTGTGAGTGTGTGTCTGTGAGTGTGTGTGTGTGAGTGAGTGTGAGTGTGTGTGTGTGTGTGTGTGTGTGAGTGTGTGTGTGTGTGAGTGTGTGTGTGAGTGTGTGTGTGTCTGTGAGTGTGTGTGTGTGTGTCTGTGAGTGTGTGTGTGTGTGTGTGTCTGAGTGTGTGTCTGTGTGTGTGTGTGTCTGTGAGTGTGTGTGTGTGTGTCTGAGTGTGTGTCTGTGTGTGTGTGTGTCTGTGAGTGTGTGTGTCTGTGAGTGTGTGTGTGTGTCTGTGAGTGTGTGTGTGTGTCTGAGTGTGTGTGTGTCTGTGTCTGTGAGTGTGTGTGTGTCTGTGAGTGTGTGTGTGTCTGTGAGTGTGTGTGTGTCTGTGAGTGTGTGTGTCTGAGTGTGTGTCTGTCTGTGTGTGTGTGTGTCTGTGAGTGTGTGTGTGTGTCTGTGAGTGTGTGTGTGTGTCATGTGTGTGGGTGTGTCTGAGTGTGTGTGTGTGTGTCTGTGAGTGTGTGTGTGTGTCTGTGAGTGTGTGTCTGAGTGTGTGTGTGTGTGTGTGAGTGTGTGTGTGAGTGTGTGTGTCTGAGTGTGTGTGTGTGTCTGTGAGTGTGTGTGTGTGTGTCTGTGAGTGTGTGTGTCTGTGAGTGTGTGTGTCTGTGAGTGTGTGTGTCTGAGTGTGTGTGTGTCTGAGTGTGTGTGTCTGAGTGTGTGTGTGTCTGAGTGTGTGTGTGTCTGTGTGTGTGTGTCTGTGAGTGTGTGTGTGTCTGTGAGTGTGTGTGTGTGTGTCTGAGTGTGTGTGTCTGAGTGTGTGTGTCTGAGTGTGTGTGTGTGTCTGTGTGTGTGTCTGTGTGTGTGTGTCTGTGTGTGTCTGTGAGTGTGTGTGTGTGTGTGTGTGTGTCTGAGTGTGTGTGTCTGAGTGTGTGTCTGAGTGTGTGTGTGTGCATCTGTGTGTGTGTGTCTGTGTGTGTGTGTCTGAGTGTGTGTGTGTGTGTCTGAGAATGTGTGTGTGTGTCTGAGTGTGTGTGTCTGAGTGTGTGTGTGTGTCTGTGTGTGTGTGTCTGTGTGTGTGTGTCTGAGTGTGTGTGTCTGTGAGTGTGTGTGTGTGTGTGTCTGAGTGTGTGTGTCTGTGTGTGTGTGTCTGAGTGTGTGTGTCTGTGAGTGTGTGTGTGTGTGTGTGTCTGAGTGTGTGTGTGTGTCTGAGTGTGTGTGTGTGTGTCTGAGTGTGTGTGAGTGTGTCTGTGAGTGTGTGAGTGTGTCTGTGAGTGTGTGTGTGTGAGTGTGTCTGTGAGTGTGTGTGTGTGAGTGTGTGAGTGTGTCTGTGAGTGTGTGTGAGTGTGTCTGTGAGTGTGTGTGTGTGTGTCTGAGTGTGTGTGTGTGTGTCTGAGTGTGTGTGTGTGTGTCTGAGTGTGTGTGTGTGTCTGTGAGTGAGTGTGTGTGAGTGTGTCTGAGTGTGTGTGTGTGTCTGAGTGTGTGTGTGTGTGTCTGAGTGTGTGTGTGTGTGTCTGAGTGTGTGTGTGTGTGTGAGTGTGTGTGTGTGTCTGAGTGTGTGTGTGTGTGTGAGTGTGTGTGTGAGTGAGTGTGTGTGAGTGTGTCTGAGTGTGTGTGTGTGTGTGTCTGAGTGTGTGTGTGTGTGTCTGAGTGTGTGTGTGTGTGTCTGAGTGTGTGTGTGTGTGTCTGTGAGTGTGTGAGTGAGTGTGTGTGAGTGTGTGTGTGAGTGTGTGTCTGAGTGTGTGTGTCTGAGTGTGTGTGTGTGTGTCTGAGTGTGTGTGTGTGTGTCTGTGTGTCCGTGTGTGTGTGTCTGAGTGTGAGTGTGAGTGTCTGTGAGTGTGTGTCTGTGAGTGTGTGTGTGTGTGTCTGTGAGTGTGTGTGTCTGAGTGTGTGTGTGTCTGAGTGTGTGTGTCTGAGTGTGTGTGTCTGAGTGTGTGTGTGTCTGAGTGTGTGTGTGTCTGTGTGTGTGTGTCTGAGTGTGTGTGTCTGTGAGTGTGTGTGTGTCTGTGAGTGTGTGTGTGTGTCTGAGTGTGTGTGTCTGAGTGTGTGTGTGTGTCTGTGTGTGTGTCTGTGTGTGTGTGTCTGTGTGTGTCTGTGAGTGTGTGTGTGTGTGTGTGTCTGTGAGTGTGTGTGTGTGTGTCTGAGTGTGTGTGTCTGAGTGTGTGTGTGTGTCTGAGTGTGTGTGTCTGAGTGTGTGTGTGTCTGAGTGTGTGTGTCTGAGTGTGTGTGAGTGTGTGTGTCTGAGTGTGTGTGTGTCTGTGTGTGTGTGTGTGTGTGTGTGTCTGAGTGTGTCTGTGAGTGTGTGTGAGTGTGTCTGTGAGTGTGTGTGTGTGTGTCTGAGTGTGTGTGTGTGTGTCTGAGTGTGTGTGTGTGTGTCTGAGTGTGTGTGTGTGTCTGTGAGTGAGTGTGTGTGAGTGTGTCTGAGTGTGTGTGTGTGTCTGA